>JARQOD010006409.1:0-43024 GCA_033576555.1 Oophaga sylvatica | reverse complement strand
TTTTAGATGTCAAAGCCACTGCAGCGTCCATTTGGGAACTTTAGACAAGGTTGCAAATCTTCATCGTCAAAGGGATACTTCCTCTTGGAAGATGGAGGGAGGAGCCCTCGCCACTCTTGTTTGTCCCTTTTACTTCCTGACCAGATCTTTTACCGCTGTGAAGACTGGAAATGATAGTCTCTTTTTCTGCGAGAGACCCGCAAACATGATCTCCTGCGTAATCCTGGCTTCTTTTGCATCTGAAATTCCCATGGTATCTCTAACACGATTTTACCAGGTTATCAATGCTTTCTATGCGGAAACACGATCATCCCTCCTCATCAGATGACAATGATGAATGAGAAGAACAGGCGGACCTAACCTGGTCACTATCGGAAGAGGAGCTGGAGACAGGGGTAATATCCTTGTTCTGGTCTTATGATTTTTAGGCTTGTATGAGCGTTCTAGGGACTGTAGCTCTTCCCTTATTTTTGCCCATATATCAGTGGACTTGTCAGATGATTCCTCCTGCAAAGTCTGGCTGATACACTTCTGACATATTTTTCATGTTTAGATTTTTTAGCTTTCTTAGCATAAAGGAGGTACACAGAAAGAAGGGGTAATCAGCTTAGTAGGCAAAGCCATGTAACACTCACCCAGTGAAGCTTGCAATGTGCTGCCGTGTTATGTTAGGTAGCTGAGGAGGAAAGGAACAACAGCCAGGCAGCCGAACACCTAAGATGTTGGTAACTAATGGGTTGCAGATTCCTAAACTAACCACACAACTAGAGGTAGCCGTGGAGCGTTCCTACGTTGATCCTAGACGCCTCTTCACAGCCTGAGAGATAACTACACCTAAAGGCAGAAAGATGAAAGCTATCTGCCCCGGAGCAGATCCCCAAAGAAAATAGGAAGCCCCCAAACATGTAATGGCGGTTAGACAAGAAGAAAGCACGGACACAGACAGAAAATAGAATGAGCAAACGCTGGGGCCACAAGCTGACTAAATAGGATAGGACAGGAGAGATTACTTTCTGCAACCCAGAAAACCCTACAAAAATCCAACAATTCTGATTACAAAAATACTGAGATCACACGATCTCGCCACCCACTAAATCAGATCTCAGTGTGAACAAAACCAAGCCGCAGCCGCTGAAAAAGCAGGAAAAAGCAAATGAAAAAACAAACAGTGGCTACAGATAAACTGAGAGGAGCACAGGCCCAGGAGGGGACCCGGCAGTCCTCCACAGATGTGCAGAAAACTATGCAAATAGCAAGCACAAAAAGAAAAGCAGAAAATATCTTATCTGAAAGCAGCAGAATCAGGCAAGATACCAGCAAACTTCCAAGTGAACTAGGAACCACAATTGAGACCAGAACAATTGATCACCGGCGACCATCATGGGAGGGAACTCCCTTATATCAGTCCAGTCAGTGATCCCAGATTGCCATTCCTCGCTGGAAGGTTCAGTACTGTCTGTAACCACCAGAGGGAGCCTCTGCTCATTCACAAGAGTACGCCCCCCTTGAGGAGGGGTCACCGAACCCTCACTTGTGCAACCAGGCCGATCAGGATGAGCTCGGTGATAGGCACGGATCAGTCTCCTAGCATGGATGTCTGAAGCAAACACCCAGAATTGTCCTCCTGACCATAACCTCTCCACTTAACCAAATACTGGAGTTTCCGTCTAGAAAAACGAGAATCCAATATTTTCTCAACCACATACTCCAGATTGCCCTCAACCAAAACAGGGTCAGGAGGCGCAGCCATAGGAACCACTGGCTCGACAAACCTCTTCAATAAGGACTTGTGGAACATGTTCTGGATCTTAAATGTCCCTGGAAGAAGCAAACGGAAGGAAACCGGATTAAGAATCTACATGATCTTATAAGGTCCAATAAACCTAGGCTTAAACTTTGGAGATACAACCCTCATAGGGATATTTCTTGAGGACAACCAAACCAAGTCCCCACTTTAAACGAGGACCATCAGTCCTATGCGGTTGGCAAACCACTGGGCCTTCTCTTGAGAGAGAGACAACCTCTCCACTACCTGGTCCAAATCTGCTGCATTCGCTCCACAACAGAGTCAAACCCGGACAGACAGAAGCCTCCGCCTGTCCCGAGAAAATCGAGGGTGAAACCCAGAATTGCAGAAAAAATGGAGACATCAAGGTGCAGAGCTAGCCCTATTATTAAGAGCAAACTCAGCCAAAGGCAAAAAAGAGACCAGTCATCCTGATCAGCAGACACAAAACATCTCAAATAAGTCTCCAAGGTCTGGTTTGTTCTCTCGGTTTGTCCATTGGTCTGAGGATGAAATGCAGAGGAGAAAGATAATTGAACACCAAGTGTAGAACAAAATGTCCTCCAAAATCTGGAAACAAACTGGACTCCTCTGTCAGACACAATGTTCTCCGGAATGCCGTGCAACCGAACCACGTGCTGAAGGAACAAAGTCACCAACTCGGAGGAGGAAGGCAACTTAGGTAATGGACAAGATGTATCATCTTGGAAAACCTATCACAGATTACCCAGATAAAGGTCATTCTCTGAGAGACAGGGAGGTCGAAAATAAAATCCATAGAGATATGGGTCCATGGCCTCTTGGGCACAGGTAATAGCATCAACAAACCACTAGAGCGAGAGCAAGGCTTGGAACGAGAGCAAGTCGACAGGACTGCACAAAGTCCCTGACGTCACGAGACAAAATAGGCCACCAAAAGGACGACTCATCAAGTCTCTGGTACCAAAAATCCGGGATGACCAGCCAACGCGGAGCAATGAATCTCAGACATCACACTCTTCTTCCACTGGTCTGGGACAAACAATTTCCCAACAGGGCAGCGCTCAGGTTTATCCTCCTGACACCCCTCCGGAGCCAGTCTCAAATTGGGTGAGATGGTGGAAAGTACTTCACCCTCTTTCAAAATAACAGCAGGATCAGATAACTCAGGAGAATCCGCAAAGAAACTCCTTGAGAGGGCATCCGCCTTAACATTCTTAGTGCCAGGAAGAAAAGAAACCACAAAATTAAAAGTGTGAAAAACAAGGCCCACCTGGCCTGTCTAGGATTAAGTCACTTGGCTGATTCGAGATAAACCAGGTTCTTATGGTCCGTGAGGACCACCACCTGATGTTTCGCTCCTTCCAGCCAATGTCTCCACTCTTCAAAGGCCCACTTCATGGCCAATAACTCCCGATTACCCACGTCATAATTACGTTCAGTTAGAGAAAACTTACGAGAGAAAAAGGCACAAGGGTTACTCTTAGAGGTCTCTGGATCCCTTTGGGACAAAACGGCACCTGCCCCAATTTCAGAAGCATCAACCTCCACCTGAAACGGTAGAGAAACATCAGGCTGCTGTAGAACAGGAGCAGAAGTGAATCTCTGCTTAAGTTCCTGAAACGCAGAAACTGCCTCAGGAGGCCAATTCACCACATCAGAACCCTTTTTGGTCAAATCAGTCAATGGTTTAACAATACCGGAGAAATTACCAATAAATTTACGATAAAAAATTGGCAAAACCCAAAAATCTCTGAAGAGCCTTTAATGAAGTAGGTTGAACCCAATCACAGATGGCCTGAACCTTGACCGGGTACATTTCAATAACAGACGTAGACAAAATGAATCCCAAAAATGAGACCTTCTGTACTGTACGTCAAAAAGACACTTTGATACCTTCACATACAGTGCATTCTCTCTCAAAATCTGGAACACAGTCTGAACATGTTTCACATGAGAGTCCCAGTCGTTGGAAAAAATCAAGATATCATCCAAATAAACAATCAGAAATTTATCCACAAAAATCCCTGAAAATATCATTCATGAAGGATTGGAAGATGGAAGGAGCATTAGTGAGCCCAAAAGGCCTCACTAGGTACTCAAAATGCCCCTCTGGGGTATTAAACGCCGTCTTCCATTCATCCCTGTGCTTAATGCGAAAAAGGTTATACGCCCCCCTGAGGTCAAGCTTGGTAAACCAACTAGCACTTTTCACTCTGGAAAACAGGTCAGAAATCAAGGGTAACGGATATTGATATTTCACAGTGATCTTATTCAGGAGGCGATAATCAATACACGGCCTCAATGAACCATCCTTTTTGGCCACAAAGAAAAAACCGGCGCCCAAGGGTGAAGAGGATGGTCTGATATGACCCTTCTCCAATGACTCCTTGATATAAGATTGCATAGCATCGTGTTTAGGTACAGATGAGTTAAAAAGGCGACCCTTAGGAAATTTACCACCAGGCACTAACTCAATAGCGCAATCGTAGCTTCTGTGAGGAGGTAAGGACGCAGACTTTCTTTCACTAAACACATCAGAAAAATCAGTCAAAAAGTCAGGGACATCCTGAGACTGGGGAGAGGCAGAAAAAACAGGAGTGTCAGTATTAACACATTGGCAACCCCAACTGGTCACAGACACAGATTTCCAATCCAAAAGAGGATTATGAGTCTGTAACCAAGGGAAACCCAGTACAATAATGTCATGAAGATTATGCAACACCAGAAATTTGCAACTCTCCTGATGATCTGGTTCAACCCTCATTATCACCTGAGTAGAAAATTGGGGTTTATTCTCCTCCAAAGGGGTAGAATCAATGCCCAGTAAAGGAATAGACATCCGCATGGGTATCATGGAAAACCCACAACGTTTGGCAAAGTCAAAATCCATCAGGTTAATAGCTGCTCCTGAATCAACAAAAGCCTGAGCCGAAAATGTGGACATGGAGCGAATGAGGGTAACAGTCAACAGAAATTTAGTCTGAACACTACCCAAGACAACTGAGCGTGCAAAACGTCTTCCCCGCTTAGGACAGACGGAAATAGCATGAGAGGCGTCACCACAGTAGAAACATAACCCATTGCGCTTTCGAAACTCATGACGCTGAGCCTCAGAAGTCACTCCATCACACTGCATGGGCTCAGGAGCTGGCTAACAAGGCAATACCATCTCACGCATACCTCTGCGCTCACGCAAACGTCTGTCAATTTGAATAGCCAATGACATAGAATCATTGAGACCAGAGGGAGCAGGGAATCCCACCATAACATCCTTTACATTCTCTGACAGTCCCTTCCGAAAAAGGGCTGCCAAAGCATCATCATTCCATTTGGTCAGGACTGCCCACTTTCGGAATTTCTGACAGTACAACTCAGCGTCTTCAAGACCCTGATTTAATACCAACAAGGTCTTTTCAGCTTGATCAGTGACATTAGGTTCATCGTACAATAACCCCAGAGCCTGAAAAAATACATCAATATCATTCAAAACAGGATCCCCAAGTGTCAGGGAAAAAGCCCAATCCTGAGGGTCACCGCGCAGGAGAGAGATGACAATTTGAACCTGCTGTGCCGCGTTCCCTGAGGACTTAGGCTTTAAGGAAAAAACAACTTACAGTTATTTTTGAAATTCAGAAATTTAGCCCGATCCCCCAAAAACAAATCTGGCATGGGAATCCTAGGTTCCACAACCGGCAACCTAGCAAAATAGGTAGCAATACTCCGAACCTCAGTGGCAAGCTGATCCATACGGCCAGACAACTGTGCAAACTCCATTGAGAGAAAAAAAAATCCTCCTCAGCACCCAGAGAAAAAAGGGAAAAAATGCAACAAACAGAAAAAATATATATATATCTCTGACAACTCTGACAACTTTTTTTTTTTCCACACGATTTTTCACTTCTGTGAGTACCATATAATTTTCAGTTTGGCCGGTGATACTGTTATGTTAGGTAGCTGAGGAGGACAGGAACAACAGCTGGGCAGCCGAACACCTGAGATGTTGGTAACTAATGGGTTGCAGATTCCTAAACTAACCACACAACTAGAGGTAGCCGTGGAGCGTTCCTACGTTGATCCTAGACGCCTCGTAACAGCCTGAGAGATAACTACACCTAAAGGCAGAAAGATGAAAGCTATCTGCCCCGGAGCAGATCCCCTAAGAAAATAGGAAGCCCCCAAACATGTAATGGCGGTTAGACAAGAAGAAAGCACGGACACAGACAGAAAATAGAATGAGCAAACGCTGGGGCCATAAGCTGACTAAATAGGATAGGACAGGAGAGATTACTTTCTGCAACCCAGAAAACCCTACAAAAATCCAACAATTCTGATTACAAAAATACTGAGATCACACGATCTCGCCACCCACTAAATCAGATCTCAGTGTAAACAAAACCAAGCCGCAGCCGCTGAAAAAGCAGGAAAAAGCAAATGAAAAAAACAACAGTGGCTACAAATAAACTGAGAGGAGCACAGGCCCCAGGAGGGGACCTGGCAGTCCTTCACAAATGTGCAGAAAACTATGCAAATAGCAAGCACAAAAAGAAAAGCAGAAAATATCTTATCTGAAAGCAGCAGAAGCAGGCAAGACACCAGCAAACTTCCAAATGAACCAGGAACCACAATTGAGACCAGAACAATTGATCACTGGCGACCATCATGGGAGGGAACCTCCCTTATATCAGTCCAGTCAGTGATCCCAGATTGCCATTACTCGCTGGAAGGTTCAGTACTGTCTGTAACCACCAGAGGGAGGCTCTGTCATTCACAACAGTGTCGGTTCTGGAGGTGGAGTCACAGCATGAGTTGTAGACGGCTCAGATTTCTTGCTTCATCCATTCTTATCAGTGGAGTCGCCCTCTCTGAAGGGCCCACTGCTGCTCTTGGTTTTGCTGTGGATTTGCACTTCCATCACCTGTGGGTGCACCTCGGATTCTCCTTGAGAGGACATCCTGCGGGCACACCAGCAGCAAGACACCGCCGGATTTTATACCTACAGCCGCTGATCCACCTCTCCACGCTGGAATACACCTCCCCGGACCCCTGAAGTGAATCCTGAGCACTTTTGGGTTAGGAACGCTAAACAGCCAGTGCACAAGCGTGGGGGCCAAACCCTGGAAGTACGGCCAGATGGAGGTGCAGGGCTGATGCCCGCACCCTGCCCCCCCAGGATGAGTGCCAGCTGTTCTTCACCGCACAGCGTTCCATGTGAGCCAAGCTACTTGCATCAATTGTCCCTTAGGAGACTTGAAGCTGCGATCACCCTATCCCTTGAGCTACACATAGCAGGGCTTCTGCGATCATGTAACAGGTGCTGATGGGCGTGTCTTGTGATGTGCTTCCTGTTAGAAGGCGTTAAATGCTGTTGTCAGTGATCGCAATCCACATGACAGCTGATCAAATCATGTTCAGGGAAAAATTCGGGCTCAGTGCCAGAGCCCGCATCAAAGGCAGGGACGTACAGTATAGACCAAAAGTTTGGACACACCTTCTCATTTAAAGATTTTTCTGTATTTTCATGACTATGAAAATTGTAAATTCACACTGAAGGCATCAAAACTATGAATTAACACATGTGGAATTATATACTTAACAAAAAAGTGTGTAACAACTGAAATTATGTCTTATATTCTAGGTTCTTCAAAGTAGCCACCTTTTGCTTTGATGACTGCTTTGCACACTCTTGGCATTCTCTTAATGAGTTTCAAGAGGTAGTCACCGGAAATGGTCTTCCAAAAATCTTGAAGGAGTTCCCAGAGATGCTTAGCACTTGTTGGCCCTTTTGCCTTCACTCTGCGGTCCAGCTCACCTAAACCATCTCAATTGGGTTCAGGTCTGGTGACTGTGGAGGCCAGGTCATCAGGCGTAGCACCCCATCACTCTCATTCTTGTTCAAATAGCCCTTACACAGCCTGGAGGTGTGTTTGGGGTCATTGTCCTGTTGAAAAATAAATGATGGTCCAACTACACGCAAACTGGATGGAATAGCATGCCGCTGCAAGATGCTTTGGTAGCCATGCTGGTTCAGTATGCCTTCAATTTTGAATAAATCACCAACAGTGTCATCAGCAAAGCACCCCCATACCATCACACCTCCTCCTCCATGCTTCACGGTGGGAACCAGGCATGTAGAGTCCATCCGTTCACCTTTTCTGCGTCGCACAAAGACACGGTGGTTGGAACCAAAGATCTCAAATTTGGACTCATCAGACCAAAGTGCAGATTTCCACTGGTATAATGTCCATTCCTCGTGTTCTTTAGCTCAAACAAGTCTCTTCTGCTTGTTGCCTGTCCTTAGCAGTGGTTTCCTAGCAGCTAGTGATGAGCCACCCCCGTAGTGTTCGAGTTCGGTTCGGTTCGCCGAACAGCCGTGTGTTCGACGAACTGTTCGACGAACTGTTCGACGAACAGTTCGTCGAACACCGTCGAACACCATTAAAACCAATGGCAGGCAAACCAAAACACATAGAAACACATATAAAACACTTCAGGTGTCCAAAAGCTGACAAATTGCTCACAAGACACAACTAACACATGGAAAAGTGACAAGTACATATAGTCATGCGAAAAGAAAAGAGGTGGGGGAGTAAAAGGAGGGGGAGACACAGATATAGGCATGTCATGCCCTTCTAAAACCAAAAAAGTGCCAAGCCGACACGACTAGTCAGTTCCTGCCCGTGCGACCTGCGTGTCTCCTGGTTTGTGCCAGAGCTGCGGTGGACCATGAGGGCCAGCCCCCCTCTCCCAATACTGGTGCCTGTCCGCTGGTGGGTTGAGCAAGCCCCCCTGCGGTAGAGGCAGGTCTAATCTTTTTTATTTAAATTGTCTCTCTAATTTGAATGAGTACACTTTAAATCCTTTTACAAGGATCTATTGGAGGGCAAGTCTCATGCCAGCAGCCAGGTCCAGTAGCGTCCAGTAAAGCTGCTGCAGTTAAAAATCTTTTATAAGGATCGAGCTTGGCGGTCCACCACAAGGCGTCCTACCGCCACTAACAGCCCCTGTGCCTTGGGCTGCCTCCCTGATGCTCTTCACTGATTGTCCCGGGGGCCCGAAGCATTTCCTTTGCAAAAATTAAGTGTCCAAAGTACAGGTGGTGTAGCTTGCTTAACAGCTGGGTTAATCCGCTGACTAGCAGGCACTGCTACTAGGCCCAAAATTATTGTCGATTTTTCGGAAAAACCGAACTCTTCGAAATCTAGTTGCCCCCAGCAACACAACTCTCAAGTCCTTATCTTCATCTGCAACCCGGATAAATTCTAATCCGGGTTGTTTTGCATATAGGACTTCTAAGTGTTTATGTTGCGTCTCTATTATGAATAGGGTGCAAGAATTTCAATCTCGTACCACAGGCACCAGTTTTAAAATCAACTGTCATGTCAATTGCCAATCGTGCTACATTATTTATTTGAGTGCGGTTGTGGGTTGCAGTACATCGGTCGGACGATACAGACGATGCATGCAAGGCTCAACAAGCACCGTCAAAATATCCAAAATGGGTTCATGCTACACAGTCTCTCAAAACATTTCTCCCTAGTGCACCAAAAGAATTTGAATTTGTTAAAACTCACTGTTATTGACCAGATACCACATGATATGCCTGATCGGTATAATAATCTAATAAGAAGGGAAAGTTTCTGGATTTTTAAACTTGGTACACTGGCCCTAGAGGGGTTAAACCTCACTATTGAAAAAGTCACGTAATATATGCATTTTGAGAATTTATTTATTTATTTTCATTTATTTTTCCTTGTGTACATTGTTTTTATGTCGTTTTTAGGTTGGTTTTATTCAATTTATCTGTTTTTTTGTTTGTTTTTGTTTTTTTTTCTCTTTTCTTTTTTGCAGTCATATTTGCATTTTTAATCATGTGGGTGTTCTGATTAATTGCCTTTTAATCTTCATTTGCTGCTCCACCTTTATATAGCTTTCCTACTCCATTCTATGTATAACTGCCACCTGAGGAAGACGGAGCTATTCCGTTGAAACGCGTTGTGGATATCAATAAATGAAGACTTTTTAATATCAGCTGAATTGAGGCTCCTTATGACCGGATTGCTTTATCATCACTTATGTCTGATCCTCTCTTGAGGTACCTGTGGCGTCCGCCCACTGCAGGTCTGAACTGCAGGTAAGACAGCACCCCGAGAAACCTCGAGACTCTTTACCCCTATGCAGGGATCTGGAATTATAGCGAAGCCCAGGGGGTAGCTGCCTATGAGAGCAGTGGACCGGAGTAGGAAGGACGCTAGGACGGGAATAAAAAGCGAGACCAAATGCGTAGTCAGAAGTCCAAGGGTCAAAACCAGGAGGGTAGCAAAACTACAAAATCGACAGGCAGTAGAAGGGTCAGAAATTAAGGCTAAAGTTCAAGTCAAAACCAAGCGGACAGCAGAGGAGCAAAATCGGCAGGCAGTAGAACAGTCAGAAATCCAGGCAAAGGTCAGAAATACAATAGCAAAACAAACTAGCATGCTGGGGAAGCCAAGACTATATCTGGCGGCCTACAAGCCAGGCTCCAAGGCATTTGAAGGACATGGCTACCTCTCACAGGCTCACAGTCTGATGACCTCATCTGGACCGCCCCCAGAGCCAGGCCAGATGGTGATGCATGACTGACACCAACCACTTCACCTCTGACAGAAGAGCGAAGCCTACGCCCACCAGACGCCTGCGCAGAGACTCCTTCTCTGTCGCCAACATTACCCACAGGCGAGACATGGCGATGCGCAGTGACAGAGGCCGGCGTCAAAAGAGCGGAACCATATGAGGATGCCGCACTACTATCACCGGCACCACCAGCCGAAGGAGTCCGCCGCCTCCCAGCGGCCGAGGCAGGAATACCAGCCACTGAATCCAACGGCGACGTGACAGTACCCCTCCCTCTAAGAGGGGCCTCTGGACCCTCAAAACCCGGTTTGTTGGGATGAAGGAGATGAAACATCCTGATAAACCCTTGGATTGGACGTTACTGGCAGGCACCCAGGACCTTTCCTCCGGACCATAGCCCTTCCAATGCACCAGATACTGCACGGATCCTCTCATTAAACGGGAATCAAGGATCCTTTGGACTTCGTATTCCAAAGCACCCCCTACCAAAACCGGAGGAGGAGGGGACTGGACAGGACGAATCGGAGAGCGGTACAATTTGAGAAGGGACTTATGGAATACATTGGCAGTTTAAATGATTGAGGGAGCTTCAGACGAAAGGCTACTGGATTAATCACCTCAATAATTTCATATGGACCAATAAACCTGGGACCCAGTTTGGCAGATAGCACTTTGAGCTTAATATTCCTGGTAGAAAGCCAAACTTTGTCCCCAACTCCCAGGTCCGGGCACTTGGAGCGCCGTCTATTAGCAGACGAAGCCTGTCTAGTCTGAGCCCCTTTCAAGTTTACGTTGACTTCTGACCAGATAGTTTTTAACTGGTCTATGGTTCTTTCTACCCCAGGGACATCTGACATCCTAGAAGAGAACGAACCAAAATGTGGGTGCAGCCCATGGTTACAGTAGAAAGGGGTAGTCTTGATGGACTCCTGGTACTGATTATTCATGGCAAACTTTGCTAGCGGTAGGTGTTCCACCCAATCGGACTGATGCTCAGAGACATAACAACCTAGATTTTGCTCAAGCGCTTGGTTGGTGCGTTCGGTTTGACCATTGGTTTCAGGGTGATAGGCAGAGGAAAAGGACAATTCCATTCCAATTCGTTCACAGAATGCCCTCCAAAAATTCGAAACAAACTGGGTGCCCCTATCGGACACAATATTCACGGGAATACCATGCAATCGCACAACATGAGTAATGAATAATTTGCTCAGGGTCTCGGAATTAGGTAATCCGGACAGAGGAACAAAATGACACTGCTTGCTGAATCTATCCACCACCACCCAGATACACGTCTTCCCTTCTGATAGTGGCAGATCAGTAATAAAGTCCATGGAGATATGGGTCCAAGGACTCTCAGGGGCAGGCAGGGACTGGAGCCACCCGGCAGGGAGATTATAGGGAGACTCAGTGCGAGCACAGGTTTCACAGGCCAGTACATAGTCCTTACAGTCCTTTACTACAGTTGGCCACCAAAAATTCCTAGTTACAAGTCTGATGGTGTTTCTGATGCCCTGGATGGCCTGCAGAGACGGAACCATGTGATTCCTTCAGAACTTGAAGGCGGAATGTGGCCTGAACAAATAGTTTTTGGGGAAGAGTAGTATTAGGTGCTTGTTCTGGGGATCTACGGATTTCTTCCAGAAGATCCAAGGATACAGCTGAAATAACAATTCCCTTGGCTAGTATTGGAGTCGGTTCAGAGACCAAATGCGTAGTCAGAAGTCCAAGGGTCAAAACCAGGAGGGGAGCAAAAGTACAAAATCGGCAGGCAGTAGAAGGGTCAGAAATTCAGGCTAAAGTTCAAGTCAAAACCAGGCGGACAGCAGAGGTACAAAATCGGCAGGCAGTAGAACAGTCAGAAATCCAGGCAAAGGTCAGAAATACAATAGCAAAACAAACTAGCACGCTGGGGAAACCAAGACTATATCTGGCGGCCTACAAGCCAGGCTCCAAGGCATTTGAAGGGCATGGCTACCTCTCACAGGCTCACAGTCTGATGACCTCATCTGGACCGCCCCCAGAGCCAGGCCAGATGGTGATGCAAGACTGACACCAACCACTTCACCTCTGACAGAAGAGCGAAGCCTACGCCCACCAGACGCCTGCGCAGAGACTCCTTCTCTGTCGCCAACATTACCCACAGGTGAGACATGGCGATGCGCAGCGACAGAGGCGGGCGTCAAAGGAGCGGAACCATATGAGGATACCGCACTCCCATCACCGGCACCACCAGCCGAAGGAGTCCGGCGCCTCCCACGGCCGAGGCAGGAACACCAGCCACTGAATCCAATGGCGACGTGACAGTACCCGGCCGGAGCTGCAGCGGACAACCTTAATCTCATCTGCCTTTATCGCCAGCCTGGCGCTCCTTTGAGACCGTCTATCTGAATTTGGTTGCAAAATTATTGTCTGGGCTAGATGCAGTTAAAAATTTGTAATTATATCTACAGCCGGTTTCTACTCAGCTGACTAGCAGACACTGCTGCTAGGCCCAGAATTATTGTCTGGGTTAGATGCAGTTAAAAATTTGTAATTAGATCTACAGCCGGTCGCTACTCCGCTGACTAGCAGACACTGCTACTAGGCCCAGAATTATTGTCTGGGTTAGATGCAGTTAAAAATTTGTAATTAGATCTACAGCCGGTGGCTACTCCGCTGACTAGCAGACACTCAAGCTTTGTAGCAGACCTCTGATTCCCAGGCTATAGTATGAGTAAACAGCTCTAGTCTTCACACTCAACCATCTGTGTTACCCCAAGCCATAGTGTATGTAGTTTCTTACGGTTAAAAGGGGGGTGGGGAGAGACCAAACCCACCTGTAATTGACGATGCCAACACAGCAATGTAAAACACAGCAAGGGGACTCCAAAAAGAGTTTCCATTTTTTCCAAAAATTTGGGGCACAGACACCACTTAAGTAGCATCAATTACCCCAGAGTTGCTTAAAACGGTTGGTGAGGTGATTTGAACAAATCCTCAAGCTTTTACTCTCCCCAGGATAACACAGGGGTTGAAAAGTCCTTGTGGATCCATGATTTGTTCATCTTTATGAACGCGAGTCTGTCTACATTCTCAGTGGACAGCCGCGTGTGCTTATCTGTCAGACTCAACACACCACCAGCAGCGCTGAACACACGTTCAGAGAGAACAAAAATTATTATTAATTTGAAAGCTGGTGGAACTTAGTATAGATGGCCTATTAGAATGAGTACCACACACTGCTACAGGCCCAAAATTATTCTACAGGCAAGATGCAGCTAAAAATTATATTAATTTGAAAGCTGGTGGAGCTTAGTATAGATGGCCTAATACAATGAGTACCACACACTGCTACAGGCCCAAAATTATTCTACAGGCAAGATGCAGCTAAAAATTATTATTAATTTGAAAGCTGGTGGAGCTTAGTATAGATGGCCTATTAGAATGAGTAACACACACTGCTACAGGCCCAAAATTATTTTCCGGCCTAGATGCAGCTACAAATTATTATCAATTTTAAAGCTTAAAACGTTTGGTGAGGTGATTTTACAAAATCCTCAAGCTTTTACTCTCCCAGGATGACACAGGGTAGAAAAGTCCTTGCGGATCCATGATTTGTTCATCTTTATGAACGTGAGTCTGTCTACATTCTCAGTGGACAGCCGCGTGCGCTTATCTGTCAGCACACCACCAGCAGCGCTGAACACACGTTCAGAGAGAACGCTGGCTGCGGGGCATGACAAGATCTCCAAGGCGTGAGTGGCGAGCTCTGGCCATTTATCCAGATTGGAAGCCCAAAAAGAGCAAGGGTCCAGTGACACAGTCATGGCTTCGATGTTCAGTTGGAGATACTCCTGTACCATCGTCTCTAGGCGTTGACTATGTGTCTGACTTCTTGTCTCCTGTGGCCTTGCAAAGGATGGGCTAAAAAACTGGTGAAAGGATTCCGCAAAATTGCTGTTAACACCAGCAGATACTGTGTTTCTGTTACGGTTTGAGTGCTGAAGACTCGACAGTCCCACGGTTGGCAAGTTAGAACTGTGAGATTCACTACGTGCACCGCTGGTGTTTTGTGGAAAAGCACATGTAAGATTCTGCAACAGTCTCTACTGATACTCCTGCATGCGTGAATCCCTTTCTATGGCAGGAATTATTTTGGCAAATTTACTTTTGTATCGGGGATCTAACAGTGTGGCTACCCAGTAGTCAGGATTATTTCGAATTCTGACAATTCGAGGGTCATGTTGCAGGTAGTGCAGCAAGAAGGCACTCATGTGTCTTGCGCATCCAGGAGCACCAAGTCCCTGTTTTTGTTGGTGGCGAGGTACGAATCATTCTTCCTTCCTTGCCCCTCCCCCCAACCTCGCACAACAGAAATGTGATCAAGGTTTCCCATTATCTGATGAGTCTTCCATGCCCATCGCCAGTTCATCCTCCACTTCTTCCGGGGCTCCTGCACCTTCCTCACTAGTTTGGCTGCTACCATGCGCCCTGTTAATCCCTCTCCCCCACCCTCCCATGCCAGCCCCCCTTGGTGCTCCCGACCGTCTGGACCTTGCAGATGTTAGCCCTTCCGCATACAACTCCTCCTCCTCTACTTCCTTCACCTCCTCTTTTTCCCACCACCTGACTCCGAATTTCTGTTTAACATGTGCTCCAGCATGTAAATCACCGGAATAGTCATGCTGATAATGGCATCGTCAGCACTAAACATCTTCGTGGCCATTTCAAAACTGTGCAGAAGGGTGCATAGGTCCCTGATCTGAGACCACCCCTCCAGCGTGATTTGCCCCCCCTCTGGATCTCGTTGGCCCAGGCTGTAATTCAGAACGTATTGCACCAGGGTTTGTGGGTGCTGCCACAGTCGCTGCAACATGTGCAGAGTTGAATTCCACCGTGTGGGCACATCGCATTTTAGCCGGTGAAGTGGCAGGCCCAACGACTTCTGTAGAGACGTAAGTCGCTGAGCTGCGGGTGCGAACGGCGGAAGTGAGCACACAGCGAGCGTGCCCTCTGCAGAAGGCCTGTAGTCCGGGATAGTGGGCTAAAAATTGCTGGACAACCAGGTTCAACACGTGAGCCATACAAGGCACGTGTGTGACATTGCCCCGGCGAAGGGCCGCACCCGGGTTTGCTGCATTGTCGCACAGGGCCTTCCTTGGTTGCAGGTCCAGTGGAGAAAACCCATTCATGAAACTGGTTCTCCAGAGCTGACCACAACTCCTCAGCTGTGTGACTCACATTTCCCAGACATTTCAACGTAAAAACCGCCTGATTACGTTGAGCCCTTCTGCAGCATAGCAAGGAGGTGTGCTGCAGGATCCCTTCTGCGCAGTTAGAAAGCCCGTTGCATGACCAGACAGGCTTTGGGTGCAGGTGGAGGACTGAAAGGAGTTGAGGAGGCAGAAGCAGTGGAGGAACTTCGAGATAAAGAGGATTGACGCACAACTCGTGGGGACGGCAAGACTTGGACAGCAGCCCCTTGTCCTGCTGTCACCATAGTTACCCAGTGCCCGTCGCGAATGTAACGCCCTGTCCATGCTTACTCGTTAAAAGTGTCTGTGTGAAATGCACCTGTCACACACTGAGTTTCTCAAAGAAGCAGTGATGTTGTGTGCGACATGCTGGTGGAGCGCAGGCACACCTTTCTTGGAGAAGTAGTGCCGACTGGGCATTTGGTACTGGGGCACTGCGACGGACATAAGGTCTCGAAAATCTTCTGTGTCCACAAGGCGGAAAGGCAGCATTTCTGTAGCCAAGAGCTTGCAGATGGTGAAATTAAACCTCTTAGCTTTCTCATGGCTAGGAGGAAATGGTCTTTACTTGTCCACATCTGAGGGACCGAGGGCTGGCTGTTGTGCGTAGACAGGGTTGAGTTGGGTGTCCCCGGACAACTGACGGTCTGTGAGGGAGATGCAGGCGCAAAAGTTAGGTTGCCTTGATCCAAAGGTGGTGCTCTCGATGTCGGAGAGCGCTCAACACCAGCTGGTGTTTCCACTTCCAAATGAACTGATGACCCGCCAATCAGACTGGCTGTTGCGGGTAAAGGTGCCAGGTCTGAGTCTCAAAACAGGTATGACTGCTGTCCCCCCGTCACAGAGGATGAAGAGGCCGCGGTCGCAGATGCACAAAATGGGGCAGACGGTGGGTTGGGCCGGCCCGCAAGCCGCATTGTTGCACAGTGAGCTTGCCACTGCAACTTATGCTTCATATCCATGTGACGGTTCATGCATGAAGTACTCAAACTATGGATTTTTGGCCTCTATTTAGCTTTTGGTCACAAATGTTACAGATAACACGAGTTGGGTCATCCTTATTGATGTTCAAAAATGCCCAGGCTATGCAAGGCTTAGGACCCATGCGACCTGAAGAGCCACCTTGACTTGTGGTCAGAGGCAGAGTTGTGGTTGAGGATGCAGTTGGTGACGTGCTTCCAGTACTACAAACTCTGTCCAGGAGGCGCACCCTGACCTCGTCGTCACTCGAATCCTCCTCCACCTCCTCTGCTGACCTCATCGACTGTCTGACTGTGGGTTGACAGTAAGTGGGATCTACAACCTCATCATCATCACCCTGGTGTGTTCCCACCTCCGTCGTCTCAGAGCAACCTCTTCCTGCCCTGACACAAAACTCAAGTTGTCGCTCACATCAGGTTTTGAGTCTCATCATCGTCTTCCTCATTGTCTCCACCAACAGGAGTTACAGTTTGGAAGAGGGTTAATTATGCTCAGAACCTTCTTCTCTGGCTGGATCCGACTCTAAACATTCTGGGCTCAGTGCAGATCATTTCCTTCTGGGTTCACAGAAGCTGTGGAGACGCCCCCTGATTCCAGGCTTGTATGAGTAAAAAGCTCTGCAGTCAACCTCTGTTTACCCCCCACTAGACGGCAGTTTTTGGTACTTGGGGGGTGTAGGAAAGCAAGTGTGTTGGGGGACACCCTTAACTGGGTTTTTTTGTTGTGAAGTTGAGGTGGGAGCGACTTAAAGGAGCACTTGAATCTGTTGAAGCCCTTTTTTTGTGCCCCCTTGGAATTTTAGGTGGCTGCCCCAAAAAGGGGGCGTACCACATTGTCCCCCAAAAGAAGTAACATCTTGTTTGCTTTTTAAAGGGGGGTTTCTTTGCGTGATACTGTTGCTTTTAAAAACCACCCTGGCTAAACTTTTTTTCCTTACAACACGCTATTCCCCCCTTTTACCGGAGGCCTTTTGCATCATTTTGGTGGGGGCCAAAAGCAACTGTGGTTTTTTTGCACAAAAAAGAGGGTAAAAAAAAATTTTTAGTATTTGAACGTGGTGGGCTTTGTTGGGCCCCAATACAAAGAGTACCCAAAAAAAGTACTATGCCCAAAATTATTGCCCCGGCAGATGCGTTAAAAATTCTTTTTTTTTTTTTTTAAACTCTGGTGGAGCTTTGTTAGATGGCCCCAATAAAATGAGTAACACACCTGTACACCCCCAAAAATTTTTGTCCGGCGAGATGCAGAAAAAATTTTTTTTTTTTTTTTTTAAAGTGGTAGAGCTTTGTATAGTGGCCAATAAATGAGTCCACAGACTGCTACTTCCCCTATTTTTTAAGCAAGATGCACCAAAAAAATTATGGTATTTCAAGCTGGTGGACTTTTTTAGGGCCCCAAAACAAGAGTTCCACAGATGCTACTACCCCCAAAATTATTGTCCGGGAAAAGATGGTTAAATTTTTTTTTTTTTTAAGGGGTGGAGCTTGTATGAGGCCCTAATAAAGGTTTTCCACATGCTCACCAAAAAAATTTTTGCCGGAAAGATGCAGAAAAAAATTTTTTTTTTTTTTTTTAACTTGGTGGAGCTTTGTATAAGGCCCTACTAGAAGAGTACACACAATGCTACTATGCCCAAAAAATTTTCCCCGGGCAGATGCATTTTAAAAATTATTTTTTTTTTTAAACTTGGTGTAGCTTATTTAGATGCCTATGAATGGTAGCCCCCTGGATTTGCACCCTTTATTGAAGGGGTAGATGCAGCGATATTTGGAGTGTTTGAACCGGGGGTGTAGCTTGGCCTTTTCCCCACCTCCGGGGTGCGTCGCGAAGTGTGAAATGGCGGATCCGTCAGAAAAGTGAAAAAGGGGATGTAAATGGTCTTTTTCAAAACGGATCCGCCAAGAAGATTTAGGGGAAATTAAAAAATTTTTTTTTCCGGAAGTAATTGGACGAGGAGAGAGAGGAGAGAGGGGGGAAAAGGGGAGAGGGAGAGCCCGGGGGACGTTTTGCCGATTTTAATTTTTTGTATGGAGGCGGGATCCGCGGGGGATTCCGTAAAAAGGATGCCAGCGGTCCGCCCCCCATGGCGCCTTTTTGGGGGAAAAAAAACGTTGCTTGGCGTTTTTGAAAAATGAGGCCCCCTTTTTTTGGGGTCATCAAAAAAAGGGCCCCAAGGAGCCATCTGTCAAAATGTCATAAGAATCAAGGAAAAAAAAAAGGACCCCCCTAAAAAAATGGCGGATTTTTTTTTTCCATTTTGACGGTTTTGACTGCGTCGCACGACTGAAGTGTGAAGGGCCCCTTAGTTTAGTGGCCTAATGAATGGTAGACCACTTTTTCTATCCCCAAATTTTGAACAGGATAGTGCAGGAATAATTAGGAGTGTTTTAAAACGCGGTGTAGTGACAAAAGTGATGCAAGCTAAAACCTAGCCAAAAAAGGTTTGCATTAAAAAATTGTCACTGTCCAATTTTGCCTATTGTTATTTAAGACTGACACAGCTCCCCGAAAATGCTGGAACTGATGTAAGTAGCCCTAAAAGGGCTGCAATTACGAAAAAGTCCCCATCCCCCAAACCCCTTTCCCTTTTTTTCAGTTTTCGCTTGCAAAACGCGTTGCCCAAAAACACCATTTTTGGCTAACAGAGCGTGCCGTTAAACTGAGCTGCAGCAGTGAGAAAAAGGGGGCGGGGGGGGGAAAGTGGGTTTTTGGGGGACTGTGCTAAAACCAATGAACATGCCCTTGTTGTGTGAAAAAAACACCTCGCTCTGTGTGCGTGCTGATAGGTGAGGGACCCCCACGGGGGAAAAAGGGGAAGAGAAAAGAAAATGGAGATCTTCATTTTTTCTGCGAGATCCTGCCTGCCCCCCCCGCCATGCTGGAACTCAAAATTTTATTACAGTGATTCTAGATAATGGAAAAAAAACCTTAAGTTTATGTGCCGAACGTTTTTGAAATAACCCCCAACAGCCGAATTTTTAAATGTTGGGTTTTTCAAGCTGAACCCCCCAAAAGCTCGAATTTGGATTGGCGAACAGTTCGCTTCGAACACCCCCATCTTACTAGCAGTATTTTACCTGAAGGCCCCCTGCACAAGTCTCTCTTAACGTTGTTTTTGGTGTGTCTGCTGCTAGAAATCTGTGTGGCATTGGCCCCGGGCTTAATTAGTGCTGTAAACCGCGATTTTGGGCTGGTGTGGATAAAATTTCTCAGAAGCAAAGGGACTCTTGGGGTTCCTATCGGGGCGGTCCTCATGTGAGCCATTTTCTTTTTTTGCGCTTGATGTTTTTTAACTGCCTTGGGGACACTTTAAAGTTTTTTCCAAAATTTTTTTGAGACTGCCTTCATTTCTTAAAGTAATGCGCCCCGGTTTCTTTTACTTAGCTGCTTTTTTTTGCCCTATGCAAAACTAAAGTTATTGTAGGGTATCAGCTTTTTGTATCACCAACTTTGCAAACATAAAGATGGTCCCAACCCCCCCCCCCTTTTTTAAGGGGCCGAAATCCCCCTTATTAAAAGAAGGGGGACCGTGAAGTGAAAACCATTTCCCCGGGGAATCCTCTTGAAGCTCATCAAGAGAAGCCAAGGGGCAAAGCAGTCATCAAAGAAAAGGTGGCTATTTAAGAACCCGAAAATTTTAAAATAATTTAGTTGTTAACCTTTTTTGTTAAGTTATAATTCCAATGTGTTTTTTCAAGTTTTTGCCTTCGTGTGAAAATTTCAATTTTTAGTCAGAAAAAAAAGAAAATCTTTTTTAAATGAGAAGGTGGTCCAACTTTTGGTCGTACTTATCTATATTTTTTGGCATGAAGGGGGTTAAAGCATTATGTAGTGTACTGCTGAAAACGTAAAAACCCATAAGTGAAATCCCCGGTTAAAAAATCGATTTTTAAAACAGGTAAAGGGGTAAGTATACAGCTTGGCTGAGATTAATAGCGGGGGGAACTCCAGGGTAATCTTCTTCCAGTAAAATATCGCCCCCCTGTAGCTTTCCCTCAGCTGGTTATTAAAATTTCGGGGGACCCCACCCATTTTTTTATTATAATAGGTTTTAGCATTCGATACGCAAAAAGGGTACGGCCGATATTGCGTATCGGAATTCCGATTTTCCAGTTCCCTATTTTGTCTTTCGGATACCGGAAAAGGGTTTTGCACTGTCACTGTCAGTGTCCGTCGGTCGGGTTGTCAGGAGTCAGCGGCACTTACCGGCAGAAGATCTCCGGCGGTCACGTCCTGCCTGCTTCATGGCCCCCCTCTTCTTTCCCGGCGGTCACGCGTTTTTCCAAAAACTGCAGTGATGCTGGGTAACCGGCGTTAAAGCGTCAGTCCGATGAGTCACCGCCGGGGAAGCGGGAAAATCAGCTGTCTGCGTGCAAGGAAGGTCTCCGTCTTGCGATGTAGCAGTGGATCTCTTTGGGGCTATCGTTTGGATGCGTCGGCAGGTGGTATACTTTTGGGGTTTTTTTTTTTTTTTTTTTCAGGAGATCGATGGCGCAGGAATGAGAGGTAATAAAAGAAATGAAAATGTGTTGTTCTTTTTTTTTTATTAAAAGACTTTTTTCTTGCTGTGCTTTTTTTTTAAATTTAAAAACTTTTGGTTTTAAGGATCGGGTTTTTTCGCCATCCTTTAACCGGGCTTTTTGTCACCGTGCAATCACGGGCTTTAACCCCTTTTACCCCGCTTGCCACCCCTACAGGGGAAGTGGGAAGAGCCGGGTAAAGTGCCCAAAGGGGCTCTTTTGATGCGCCAAATGTGGGGCTGCTGTAGCTGGTATTTTCGGGGGTTGGGGCCAAAATCCATGGGCCTTTTCAGTCTTTTTAAAAAGGCCCGCAGTTGCATTTTACTTTTGGTGGTTAAAAAAAATAGGGGGATCCCACGCCGTTTTTTTTTTTGGGGGATCCCTTTTTTGTTAACCCCCCAAATAAGCAGATGCTGTGGCCCCGGGATTTAGGCTTGCAGGTCCATGGTATTGGATCCTTACCGCCTGAAAAACCGGCTCAGCGGTCTGCTTATTGGGTGGTTAACAAAAAAGGGGGACCCCCCCCCCTTTTTTTAAAAGGGGGTCCCCTATTTTTGTTAAAAGCCAGATAGCAGATCTGGGCCTGGTATTATCAGGCTGGCAAGGTCCGGACTTGGTCCTTAACAGCCTGAAATCCGGCCTCAGCGGTTGTTATCTGGCTGGTTAACAAAAAAAAAGGGGGGCCCACGCCAATTTTTTTCGAGGGGCCCCTATTTTTGTTTTCAGCAAGATATGCAGTGCTGTGGCCTGGTATTTTCGGTGGCAAGGTCCGGATCTTGACTCCTAACAGCCGAAATCCGGCCCCCGCGGTTTTCTTATCTGGCGGGGTTTAAAAAAAAGGGGGGACCCCCGCAAATTTTTTTTGGGGGTCCCCCTTTTTTTTAAGCCAAAAATTCAGATGCTGTGGCCTGGTATTATCGGCTGGAAGGCCGGTCTTGGCCCTTAACGCCTGAAATCCAGGCCCCCGGGTTTTTTATCTGGTGGTTAACAAAAAAGGGGGGACCCCCGCCAATTTTTTTGAGGGGATCCCCCATTTTTGTTAATCAACCAAGTTTTCGATCTGGGTGGTTTTTTTAGGCTGGGGTCCATGGTCGGCCCCTTAACAGCCTGAAAACCAGGCCTCACGGTCTGCTCATCTGGCTGGTTAACAAAATAGGGGGGACCCCACGCTTTTTTTTTTTGGGGAACCCCCATTTTTGTTAATTTGTTCCCCCGCGTCATATTGGTCCTGGCTGCCTGAAGTAAAAAAGGGGGGGAATCATTTTAAATTTAATTAAGGGCCCCCTTACTAGCGATATCGCTACCGAGATCGTGTGAGTCTTTTTGTGACGAGCAGCAAGTCACCAGCGAATGCGGTGTGACATTCAGCGACGATCGCCCCCCTCCCCCGGGATCGTGTCGTCGCTGAAATGTCGGCCTTTGATCGGGTTTCCCCTGACGGAAACATCGCTGCGTGTGAAGGGGGGAAACCCCGGTCCGCTGGAACCAAAAGGGAACGGGGTTTGGGCGGGGGCGTCCCCGAAACCCCCTGTGTACCTTGGATACCGCCCTGATGCAGGGAGTGGTACCCAAAAATACACGCGGGTTTCCAGCGTGCGGGTGCCGGAACCCCCTCTGTACCTTGGTTCCCGCGGTCGGGGGTCCGCCTGTCCCCAGCGATGGTCCCCCTCAGAGGGAAAAGCGACAAAAAAGGTTTTTCCCGACATTTTCGAGTCAGCGATAGGCAGGGGGCGACGTCGTAATGTCCACCAGCGATATCGTGGGAGCTCGCTGCTGGTAACAAAATTGTGCTCAGCAGCGTCTCGGTTTTTTGTATGCTAGTGAGAGGGCCCAAGCGAGTTACCCCCCGTGTCGCTGTCCCAGATCGTCCGTTTGGAGTCGCAGCGATCATGTAGGATACACCAGCGATCCCCACAGTGCTATCGTTGCGGTCGTGGTGTATCGTTATGTGGACACCCCGCCTTTACTCCCTGTCAGGAGGGGGGAACTCATTATTTGGGGTTTACTGTGGGTGCAGCATTGCTGCGGTCCTGCAGTAAACATTCCCTTTCGGGATTACACCGTGGGGACCGGATGTGGGGGGTAGGTAGAATAATTTGGCTTTTTTATTTTTTTTTTTTTAAGGGAAAAATGGTTTTTGCAGTCAATAAAAGATGGTCAAAAACATGGTTTTATTTCTTTAAAAAATTTTTTTAATTAAAAGTGTGTGTGTTTTATTTTTATTTCATGCATGGTTAATATTGATATTGTCTTTTTGACAGCCTCAATTAAACCTGGCTTAAGGCCCCTTTCAATAGCAAGGTGGCTTTAACCCAAATAAACCCCCTTTCGCCCGCTCGGGAATGGGAATAGGGGCAAAGTCCAAAAAAGGGCGAATTAATTATAGATTTGTTTTTGGGGTGTTGGGGGAGTGTTAGTACCCGGGGGGGGCAAAATAATGGTCCCCTCTGGGTTTATTATCTCCCCCACTCACGGCTTTGTCTTTGGGGTTGCGAAAATTAGGGGGGAGCCCGTTTTTTTTTTGCAATTTTACACCTCTATATATATATACTTGTCATTGAATTTGTGACACTTATTTTTTATTTTTTTTTGTAGTTCATAATTCTCATAGTAAATGCCGCTAATTCAATTCCCGGGTTTTTTGTAAAATGCAGAACCGACATGAAATGACAGGGTTTTACTAGGGTTAACCATGTCTTTTTCTGCCTTTGCTATCAATTTGCACAAAAAAATTAAATCGACATGTGTGCAAAAATTTAAAAAAACCCTGTGGGGTTAATTAAAGGGGAAACGTACAAAAAAGTCCTTTTTTTAAATTTTTTTTACCTTTTTTACCCTACAGGTGTGTTTTTTCACATTGTTTTTTGTTTGTGAAATTGATAGAAAAGGACTAAAAGACTGGTTAACCCTAGTACCCCAAAGTGTCATTTATGTCGGGTGAAAAAAAAGCACTGGTGACTGGGGTTTTAACCCCCGTTTTTTTGCCCCGCTATCAAGCCGGGTCACCGGCGAAAAAATCGGACGACTGAAAAGGATGAAATATGATTGCAGTGGGGGCCTTTTTAATTTTGGAGCAGCCCCCGTATCAGATTTTTTTTGGTCCGTTTTAAACGTCGTGTAAAATGAGCAGCTGCGATTGTCACCGATTGCGGTCGCAATGCCAATGCAATCTATGGGAGGATGAAAATCTGTTTTCAAAAACCCACTGTTGCTTGCGATGAAAGCATCGGTGTCCTTTAGAAAAGGGGGAATTATCCCCCTAACTGTAAAAAACATGACAGTTTAAAAAGACTAGAAAGAATAGTTTTTACACATAGAACACTACATTTATATACTGTCATTGTGATGTTATATACATATTTTTTTTTCCTGACTTCTAATACTGTAATGCCGCAATTCAATTCCGGGTTTTTTTTGAAATCACAAAACCCCAATAAATGATAATTGTTTCCACACATTTAACCATGTAATTTATGTTTTTTTTATGTTGAAAATACAAAAATGAGTGTTTTTGGAAAAAAATTTAAAATGTGGGGGGTTAATTTTAAAGGTGTAATTTCGTTGAAAAAAAATGCGTGGGCTCCCCTGTTTTTCTCCCCCCGACAGGGGAAAGCAAAGCGAGTGGGGGCGATAAAATAGCCAGGGAGGGTGCTTTTTTTTTGCCCCCCTGGCTTAAATCTGCCCCCCCAACCCCAGAAAAAAAAAGGAATTTTTTAATTGATTCCCTTTTGGCACTTTGCCCCGTCTATTCCATTGCCTGTAGCGGGGGGAAAAGGGTTATTCCCCCCTTTCTGTACCTTGAATTGAAAAGGGGACCTTAAAAGGGGGTTAATATTGAATTCAAAAATTGACAAACTATAATTATTTTCCCCTTGAAGTAAAAAAAAAACCCACACTTTAAAATAAAAAATTTTTTAAGAAATAAAACAATTTTTTGACCCTATTTTATTTTCCTAAACCCTGCGAAACATTGCTCCCAAAATAAAAAAAAAGAAATAAAAAAAAATTATTTTACCTATTCGCATCTGTCAGTCCCAGCTGTTTTTCCCTTACAAAAAGGGGTTTTATTTTTGCCAACAGGCAAGTAATCCCGCATGCTCGCTAAAGTCTGAAGAATAAGTTCCTTCTGGGGACGGAGAGGTGTGTTTTTGAATGAAAACTTAATTTGTGTCACTTTCCCTTTGGAGGTATACAGTTAAATTGGAAGAAATCAAAATTGCTCCTTCATGAATTTTCCCACTTTCGTGGGAGAGGAAAATTTTTCATTAGGGGAAAAAGGTCTGAGACAGCATTTTAGCTCTCTGCGACCCCAACCCCTTAAAACCCTTTCGATGGTTACACGTGGGGGCCTGACTGTACATGGATTGGTATTTTATTTTGCTTTTTTATTTTTTTTATTACAGGAAATGGTTTTAGCAGGAAAATAAAATATGGTCAAAAAACTGGGTGATTATTTCATTAAATTTTTTTTTTTTAAAAATGTGTGTGTTTTTTTTTCTTTTACAATAGGTTTAAAAATTGATGTTCTAAATTACAGCTTCTTTTTTAACCTGGCTTAAATGACCTTTCAATTAAAGGGGCATTTTAACCCCTTTTTAACCCTTCGCCCGCTCAGGGCAATGGGAAAAGCGGGCAAAGTGCCAAAAAAGGGGAATTAATTTAGTTTCCCCCCTTTTGGGGGGGGCGGGGGGGAGTGTTAGTAGCCGGGGGGGGGGACAAAAAAAAATGTACCCCCTAGGCTATTTTTCTGCCCCTCGTTTTTTTTTGTCTGTGGGGTGGGGGAAAATACAGCGGGAGCCCAGCATTTTTTTTAACGTTTTTCCCCTTTAAAAATTCCCCTACTGCTAATTTTTGCCACATATATTTGTATTGTTTTTTTCAAACTTTAAAAAAAATCATAAAATTTCTGGTTAAAGGTGGAAAAATGTTCTTTTTTTGTCGGCTTCTGTGTTTACTGCCCCGGAATTGAATTGGGGGCAAAAAGTATGAAAAAGTAAAAGAATAAAATTTTGTATAATTATTGTCACAATGATATATTTTTTTTTTATATTTTTTTTGTGTTTATTTCTATTCTTTTTTTTGGGGCTTTAAAATCTATTCTTTGTTTTTATGTCTTTTTTCAGCCTGCGAGAAATCTCGAAGTCGGATAAAAAATCGGATTTTAAAAAGGTACACCACTGCGTTTAAAACGTTTTTAAAAGGAAAATCGGTCCGAAGGATGTGTGTGTTTTTTTTTGATCGATTGTTGACGTAAAAAACGGACGGATTTTTTGGGTTGTGTGTGACTCCAGCCTAATTTGCAAAAACAATTAAATCAGATATGTGTGCAAAATTTCACACCTGTGGGGTTAATTAAAGGTGTAATTTCGTAGCAAAAAAGTCCGTTTTTTTTACAAGAATTTACCCTTTAATTAACCCCTACATGTCAAAAATTTTTAGACACATATCTCATGTAATTGATGTTTCAAACATATAAAAAAAATACATGAAATTACTGGTTAAATGGGTGGAAACAATGTATCATTTCATGTCGGCTTCGTGATTTCACTGAAGCCGGAATTGAATTAGCGGTATAACAGTATGTAGAAGTGTAAGAACTATAAATATATGTATTTTATTATGTCACAAGGGACATATTTATTTTATATATATTATATAAGGTATTATCTATTCTTTCTTTTGGCATTTAATTACTATTCTTTTGGACCCTTTATGTCAGTTTTGAAGCCTGCGAGAAAATTCGCAAGCGGATGAAATGGATGTTACAAGGTAAACACAATCGATTAAATCGCATCTTTGAAGGAAAATTCGGATGCCAGAAGGATGTGTGATGTTTTTATTTTGATTGTTGTCGGACCGTCTAAAAGGACGTTTTTTTGTGGTTTTGTGTGACTCCGCCTAATTTGCACAAACATTAAATCAGAATGTGTGCAAAATTTCACCCTGTAGGGGTTAATTAAGGTGTAAATTCGTAGCAAAAAAAGCCCCGTTTTTTTTACAAAATTTACATTTTAATTAACCCCTACAGGTGTGAAATTTTGCACAATAGTTGTTTTAATTGTTTGTGCAAAATAGATAGCAAAGACATGAAAAGACATGGTTAACCTATGTACCCAAGTGTCTTTCATGTCGGGTGTTCTGTCTTTTCACTGAAGCCCGGGTTTCCCGGCAATGAATGAGGGATATTTTACTATGTAGAAGTTTTAAACTATCTTTAAAGTAAATTATTGTCCAATGAATGTATATATATATTTATGTATTTATGTGTGTTATTTTGTGTTTAAAGGAAAGAATGGTTTTTTTTAGTTGCGATATTTTGTTCCCATAGGACTTAATGGGCTTCCGGTTTCGGTTATGGGTATCGCCCATTTTTTAGGATACGGCGATCCATTCCGTTCCGTACTTTAGGATTGGAAAGTTTTCGCTCACTCTTCTTTTAAGTTATTTTTTTTGATTTATTCGTAAATATAGTACAGTAAGCTACACCTTAAGCGATGTTATATATTTTCTCAATTTAATCTTGAGTAACCTGAGGCTAATAAAATTTTCAACGATTTTTTTTGTTTCAACAGTCAGTCACACAGAGAATTTCTTACGTTTTGGCCCATTTGGCCTTTATCAAGCAAAATTTTCTAAATCAAAATAATAAAGAATCACTGTAGAAAAATACCATATGTGCTGTATTAATAGTTACGAAAAAATTCCACATTATATATAATTGTCTAACTTTTTTACTTGTTGTAATGGAAATCCGGCGTCGCTGATTGGTTGCGCCCGGCCAGACGGACAATCAGCGACAGGCACTTCCAGCCCACGCCACCGCTTTGTGGGAGTCGCGGCGCCCGTGCTGTCTCCGCGGTTTGCGGGGTCTCTCCAGAATACTCACCTTCCCTCGCTGCAACCCCGTCCGGCAGTCTGTTTTATCCTGTGCGGTGCGGCACGTAGTACCGCTCATTAAGGTCATGAATATGGACGCGACTCCACTCCATAGGTGTGGCGCCTATTTGACCTTAATGAGCGTACCAGTGCCACACAAAAGGAAGAAAACTGACGCGCCGGGATAGAGATGAGGACAGAGCGGGAGGGTAAGTTTGATGGGGAGGACGGGGGAGCCAGGGGGGTGGGGGTGGAACAATGTATACAGGGTGGGAGCGGAGAGTTACAGGGTGGGGCCGGCCATGTATATAGAATTGGGAGGGGGGAGCGGAGCATTTTTTATAGGATTGGGGGGGGGGGAGCCATGTATATAGGATGGGAGGGTGGAAGCGGAGCCTGTATATGGATGGGAGGGTGAAAGCGGGCGTGTATACAGGTGGGGGGGTAGGACGGAGCCCCTGTATATAGGAAGGGAGGGTGGGAGCAGAGGTGTATGCGGAGGGAGGGTGGGAGCGGAGCTGTGTATAGGGAGGGAGGGTGGGAGCGGAGCCGTGTTATAGGATGGGAGGGGGGAGCGGAGCCATGATTACAAGGATGGGGGGTGGGAATGGAGCCATGCATAAATAAACTACATACATATTCTAGAACAGGGTTCCCCAACTCCAGTCCTCAAGGCCCACCAAAGGTCATGTTTTCAGGATTTCCTTAGTATTGCCCAGGTGTAATTGCATCACTGTGCAAAACAAGGGAAAGCCTGAAAACATGACCTGTTGGTGGGCTTGAGGATTGGAGTTGGGGAACCCTGTTCTAGAATTACGATGCGTTAGAATCGGGCCACCATTAGTAATCATATAAATGAGCACATAGAAAAGAATATACAGAAAAACATGTTAAGCATAATACAGTAGAATATCATTCTGAGGATTTATCATCCCCATAGATGCGGGGAAAAAAGGATGACAAGAAATCATTTATTCAAGCCAACTTTATGAATTTCCAAATGTACAATAAAGCGCAAGATAATGTGCAATTTTCATATGCCAGACTCACGGCAGGTAATCAGAAACTTTAGACAATGTACCTTTGTGTGGCTTCCAAAGCAGATAAGATACTAAAAGAAAATAGAAATAGAGACAAACTATGAGGTCCCAAAGGTAAACTTTAGAGAAACACGAGTATAGAGCAGTACAAACGGACACTGGAGAAATAAAAGGAAAACCATACAGACCTGGATGTAGGAGTATAGGAGAGATCGGGGACATGCCGCTAATGAGGTAGAGGTGTGTAAGATGCGAATCAACCCCTATATATATGCGGTGCCACATGTAGTTATAGCGCAGGAAATAGGTGCAATGAACAACGCCTGCAGTTGCGCAGGACCGTCCAGAGGGGCGGAAGTGGGGCATGGCGATGTAATGGCGCCTGCGGTTGCGCATAGTGTCTGAGGACGGAAGTGAGGCGTCCAAATGAAATGCAACACCGGAAGTGTGGCGTCTAAGTGGACGGAAAATGGGGCATGAAGAAATAAAGGCGCCTGCGGTTGCGCAAAGCATCTATGATGACAGAAAAGGGATGTCTAAGTAAATGAGGAAAAGGAGGAGTAACATACCTGGAGTTAGATGGGGATGTAACACAAAGGATGCGGACTGATATTTTTAGGCTGGGGGGCAATATCCATGGCCCCTTACAAGCTTGAGAATACCAGCCCCCAGCTATCTGCTTTAGCAAGGCTGGTTGTCAAACGCCATGCTTCCTGGTCCAGGAAACTTAGTTACTCTAAGGGTCTAGCAAAAACTAAGTGATTGAACAATAATTCTTTGGATGCTTTTCTAGGATGGCAGGTTTGGGGGGGTTGGAGAAATCACTTTAAAGGTATGCAATACATCCGATATATCTGTTATTGGTGGTTCGGACTGATGGAAGAGAGTATGAGAATTCTTAAATTATGCCATGCTTCAGTTTGGAGAAGTTTATGGACATCTCTTGGTGTATTTTTATGACCATTATTGGTCAATGATTCTTAATTTAATTGGAAAAATTCAGTTAATGACCAGCAGTGCACCTATACTTTACTGTCCTGAATGATTTGTGTGTGATGGAGCTGAACACTCCAGAAATTAATATTCTTCTGTGTAAAAATTTTCTGCGAAGTCTACATGGCATCACTTAAATTCCTTTCATGGAAACATTAGGGGATGGGGACCGCTAGGAAACGGAATATGGTGTTCTCTCAAATACGTAAAACACAGGCGCAGATAATATACCTTCAACAAACCCACTTAACACCAGACACTATATCCAGAATGAGTAAACCTTGGATACAATGGCAGAAACATGCTACACACATCCTATTCTAGGGGGGGTGGTCATTATGATACATAGGTCTTTGCGATGGTCGGATCAAATAGTTAAGAGAGACCCGGAAGGTAGATTTATTTTTATTTATGCATTTAGAGATATGATGTCTTATGTGTGCTTAATATTTATAACCGCACCAGCCAAAATGGATGTACTTCTGCAGGCTGTGATTTTTGTATTGCGTATCATGTTGCTAACTTGGTATGCATGGGTGATTTTAATATGGTTCTTAACATCTATTTGGATAGATTGAGTGTAGCAAAACTCTAGGCCTATTAGAACTACTATGTTGGAGGCTTTTATAAAGGAGATGGGCTGGGATGATTTGTGGAGACAGCAGCATCTTTTAAGAGGAATTCTCCTGTTATACGTCAGTGCTCGTTGTTTGTCCAGAATTGATCATGCATTTGGAAATAATGCTGTACTATCGGATCTGCGTGAAATTGAATACCTTCTAGGGCGGTGTTAGATCAAGTCCATTGGTGATTTGCCTTCATTTAGGTGGCCCTAGCAGACCCAAGAGGTTCCACATACATCCATTTTGGCTATCCTTACACGGAACAGATAGAATAGTAGACCAATTAGAGGTATTTGTAACTGTCACAATCCACATTTGGATCTGTGGCAGATCTCTCTTGCATGTTTTGAAACCTTTTTCCTGTCTGGCCAGTGGGGGTTAATCTAAGTCTTTGCCCCGGTGGCTGCTGGTGGAATTGCATGCCTGATGACTTGTCTGAGGGAGGTGGCGACCACTCCCACTCCCTTTAAAAGGTCTCCTGTGTTGTCAGCTGGTGTTGGTAATATTGCTTCCTCTGGAAACATAACCAAGCTGGAGCCAGTAGCTGCTGAGAGCAGTTGTACTTCAGTTGCTTCCCTCATTTGGGGCCTTACTCTGCTGTGCGGAGCTTAACAGCAGAGAAGCTAAGTGTTTATGGTTTAAGTTGATTTTACCCTTAGGTGTCTGTCTTTCCTTTGGTTGTTTTGTGTTATTCACATTATTCCCTGTCTCACTCCTGGGGAGGGGATTGGTGGGTTTAGCTCAGGGCTAAACAGGAGACAGGGACAGGTCGGGATTTGGGCCTCGCTACCTTTAAGCGTACACCCAAGTTAAGGAAAGACAGGTCCTCCCTTAGCTTTAGGGGCAGTTCAGGGGCCCAGGTTCCTCATCACTGTATTTCTACTACTGCCCGTGACAGTAACAGACCATGCTGATTTCCTCAATAGATTAGTGGTGTGGAGTTGCACTTAAAAATATTTGAGGGAATGTGTTAGGTCTACGATTTCATATATTAAAGGGAATCTGTATTGGGGAGCAAAGACTTGCTGAGGAATGCAAATTGTTGGAAGTTGAATATATCGATAACCCCTCTGATGATTCATTGCATAGATGGCTTGGTAAAGAGAGGGAATATCTGTTTCATTTACAGGAAAAGCCCAGAGAAAACTTTTTCTCTAAACAGATTTATTTTGAATTAGGAAACCAATAAGTAAACCCTTGGCATACATAGTCCAACAAAATCCATTGTCTCCACCCATTCTATCCATTAAAGGGAATCTGTCACCCCATTCTGTAATGCTGTAGATAAGCCCCCGATGTCACTTGAAAGAGAGAAAAACAAGTTATATTATACTCCCCCAGGGGTGGTCCGCCGTCTGGTCCGGTCCGGCCCCTCCCATCTTCTAGCGAAGCCCTCCTCTTCTTAGCTTCCCGTCGCAGCTCGGCGCACTGCTCTGCCCTGGTGAGGGCAGAGCAGAGTACTGCAGTGCGCAGGCGCGGACCTCTTGACCTTTCCCGGCTCCTGCGCACTGCAGTACTCTGCTCTGCCCTCACCAGGGCTGAGCAGTGCACCTGCGCTGGAGCTGCGACGGGAAGCAAAGAAGCGGAGGGCTTCGCTAGAAGATGGGAGGCACCGGACCGCGACGCCCATCGGACCGGACGGCGGACTGCCCCTGGGTGAGTATAAATAACTTGTTTTTTCTTCTCTTTCACGTGACATCGGAGGCTTATCTACAGCATTACAGAATGCTGTAGATAAGCTCCTGATGGCGGTGGCTGCAGCTGAGGTCGAAAAAATGGGGGTACAGACTCCCTTTAATACAAGGGAGGGAACTCCGCTACTTAAATCTGACCAATCGCAAACAAATTCGAAGAATATTTTAGAGAGTTATACGACTCTAAACAAAAACCATACTATCGAAGAAATTGACAAATACTTGGACTATATAGAGTTTCCAAACTTTCTTGTGAGGATCTGGCGTTCTTGGATGGAGATATCACATTGGAGGAAATTCGGGAAACAGCCATGTCTCTCTCTAATGGGAAAAACTCTGAGCCCTGATGGTATCCCATAGAACTATTAAAAGATATATAGATCAGATAGGGCCGGTTCTGCTGCAAAACCTTTCCGAAGCACTTGAAGACACTCGCTCCCCCAATCCTTTTATGATGCCACTATAGTGGTAATACCCAAGCTAGATAAACCTACTGAGGAGTGTGGCTCTTTCATCCCATATCTATAAAATATCACTAAACTTACAGCTAATAGACTAAAAGCAGTAATACTAAGCATAGTACATGAAGATCAATTCGGCTTTATGCCAGGAAGACCACATCCTCTAATATTAAAAGGGTGCATGTTCTAATGCAGATTAGGACACAAGTATAAGAAACTTGGGCAATAGCTCTTTAGATATGCAAAGGCTTTTGATTCAATGGAGGGGAAATTTTTGCAACGTGTGCTTCTGAAATTTGATTTCTCAGACAAATTTTTCAGGTGGATTGAAATACTTTATTATTTGCCCAGAGCTAATATCCTTGTTAATGGCTTGCTATCAGAGTATTTTGGTCTGGGTAGAGGGACTAGACAGGGCTGCCCACTGTCCCCAATGCTCTTTGCTCTCGCAATTGAATCAATTGCACTTGGGATTAGACGAACTGTAGTGGAGGGAAAATTAATATAAATTTTAGGGTGGATAAAGTGGGATTATTTGCTGATGATCTGGTACTCTTTCTGGATAAAATAGAGCAATCTCTTCAAGGGCAATTGACCTTTTAAAACGTTTTGGGGAATTGTCTGGTCTTAAAATTAATTGGAGTAAATCTGTGATCATGCCGCTAGCAAAAATAACAGTACCCGTGCTATGTGGTTTACAGGTAGTACAAAAATGTAAGTATTTTTGGCATCATAATTTAATCAAAATCCGATTGGGACCTTAAAGATAATATATCCCCTTGGGAGATTTGATGAGGAAAAAGTTTGAGATATGGTCCCGAATTCCCCTATCTGTGGCGGGCCGAATTGGATTAATTAAAATTATAATTCTTCCCAAGTGCTTATATATGCTGGAACACACATCAATAAGGGTCCCTAAGAGTTTCTTCAAGAAAATTCATAGCATGATGGCAATGTTTATATGGTGTCCGTCAAGACCTAAATTAAGTATTGGATCCCTGCAGAGGCCAAAAAACCAGGGTGGATACGCGGTCCCGACTTATATTTCTATTATCTAGCTGGTCAACTACGTTACTTAAAAACATTGGTTAATTTGGGATGGACTCACTAATGCAGAGGCTCATCTCATGCATTTTTTTGGATTGGCATACACCGTGGGCAATATTGGAGGGTTCTAAGACCCCAGGGTTTTTGCGCATAGCTTAGCGATACAGGTTTGGCAAGAAAGTAAAGGTATTATGAAGTTCACTGATCAATTGGGGAAATTCAGATATGGGATAATCCCGAGTTCCCGCACTTCAAATTTACAAGACCCAAGTTTCTGGAAACAAAATGGAATAACAAACATTAATCAGTTTTTGAAAACGAAATTAATTTTCGTTCAAACAAATTCAGCAAGGTTCGGAATTCCCCAAAGAGACTTTTTATGATATCTGCAGCTGAGACAGCCTTTGTACCAGTCCCCTTTCCTAGAATGAGAAATATCTACCCATTTTAGGAGATTGTCAACCAAGGATACAGGTGTGATATCCTCCTTTATTACCTTTTGTTAAAAAAACTAAATTGCATTCCACCAACTTGCTGTTGAAAGTAAAGGTGGCACCTAATACCCTCATCATGATGATCAGTGGAACGTGCCTAGAGGCACTACGATGGTGCGCCAGCTGCAAAATAACAGTTAATTCAATTGTATATTCTTCACCCAATCCTATCTGACCCCAAGTGGACTACATAAAATTTGGTTTGAGGGGCAACGATGAATGTCATAGATGTGGGGGAAACGGGGGCAGATTTCTGGCACCTTATGTGGAACTGTAGATTATTACGAAGAATTGGAGTGATGTTATGCTGCATTGGAGCGGATAATTGGGATACGAGGAATGTGTCCAGAGTTGGCTCCTTTGGTGGAGAAAATTTGGGGGCCCCACCATGATAGAAATTTCTTCGGGAGGTTTATTTGGAAAGCAGGTAGGCGGGTGGTTTTGGGGAAAAATCTTGATTAACAGGGGAAAATTGTGAATGAATAATTCCCGAAAAAAATATTTATAGAAAAGGGAGCCCCCGAAGTTTCATGGTTTTTGGAAAAAAGGGGGGTAATCACCTTGCCCATTTGGGCTCCTTATGCTATGGTTCTCGATCTCATATAAAAACCCTGATGTATCCCCTTCCGCCGTAAAAAGGGGTTTGTGTAGGTTTAAAAATAGGTCTTTTTTATTGACCTGGTACGAGCTCAAAATCTTATAAAAAATTTTTGGTTGGAGGTGCAATGCTTTGTAGAGTAATTATGTTGAATGCATGTTTCATTTGTTTTGTTTTTTATTTATTATTGAAAGTGTGATATATATCTATGTCATGGAACGGTGTTTTTTTGGGGGTTTTTTGATTTTATACTTGTCATTGTTTTTATTTATTTATGGAATTTTAATAAAGATTTTAAAAAAAAAAATTTTTTTTTAACTGCTTTTGAAGCTGACAATGGGGGTTGACCCCCCAGCTGTGAGTTTTGCCGGGGGTTATCAAAAAAAAAGGGGGAACCCCCCCTTTTTTTTTTAATGATTTATTTTTAGGCGGCGCTGTGATAAAATTCCTCAGCCACTCCTGCTTTCATGTTATTGGGAAAATTAATCCATTAGGGCACAATGCCCCCGGGGTAAATTTTACCCTGATACAGCTGTGCGCTGTGTGTCTTTTGACGTGCGGGAAACCCGGCTTTGTCGGGTTTTGTTTTTTCCGACTTTAGAACGGTGGTTGCCACACTATCATACATGACAGCGTGGCAAACATGGATGTTGGGCCCCGTCCCCAGTCATCTCACGGACGATGTGAGTTAGAAGAGTCGACGTTCCGGGTTTTTAAAAAAAAAGGGGCATTGTAGTAGGGAAACTTGGGGGTTTGTCAGGAAAAAAGCCCCGGGTCATAGCAGGATAGCGGACCAAAACCAAAGGACAAGAAAAAAGGGTAGCAGAAATTTTTCCAAAGGGTGGCAGCAGAAGATCAGAATCAGAGCAAGAATCAGTCTAACATCACGAAGAAACACAAAATATGTCTGGCAGGGATTGTGAAAAGCTTAGTTAAGTGCGGGGGTTACCCCAAAAACGAACACCCCGGGGAAAGTCCCCCCCCTCCCGTCACAAAAATTTTTTTAAAAAGTGTTTCCACTTCCCTCCAGACCTATCAGATTAAAAGCCGTGAGAAAACGTGAAACGGTCCCCCGGTACCCCGGGGATCACGGTTTTGTCCCCCCGTCCCCAATGTGCGAAATTGCAACACACGACGATGCTCCCCTCGCCCCGAAAAAATGGGGGGATTTATATTTTCCCCTTCCTTTGGAACTTGCAGCTCTCTGGGCCCCCCCTTTCTTGTCAGGGAAAATCCCCCCTAAGAAAATTAGTCGCTAGACGGGTAATTGGGGTGGGTGGCTATTGGGAGTGCAGTGGGGAATTTAATTACCCGGGCCGCAGCCGGGGAACATTTAAAACCCCGCCGCCCGCCCCGCCCCCCCATGGTCAACCTTTACCCCCCTTTTTTAAAAACTGACAGTCGATTTACTTAGGACAATTTTCAAGAGGGTCCGTAAAACCCCAAAAAAAGTACGTATTTAGGGGACGTGCAATTGTTTATAGAGCAGGGGGAAAAAAAAAAATAATTTTTAGGTTTATTTTTAAAAACGGCAGTGCTTTATATATAAAAAAGATGTACAAGTGGGCAATAGTTATGTCAATGCAGTTAAAAATAAACGGGATTAAAAAAAAAACTCACATGGTATTTCAGGCAAAAATGGTGGGGGAGGAGCACAGTCTAGTTCATTTTAGATTGTTGTACGTATCACAGCTTTTGGGAAAACTCAGGGGGGTCCACAAGACTTATACCGTGGGCGCTGCTCACAAAGGGTGGGTTTTTTTGGCCCCCCCCGGCTGAAAGGTATGGTTTGAGCTTAAATTAAAGGTCCCCCCCGTCCCCTTAACCTAGCGAAAAAAGGGGGGACCTATCAATGATCTTACTTTAAAATGACAGTTTTAAATGAGCCCAAAAAATTTAAAAAAATGTTATGGGACCCCCGAATTCCATTTTTGGGTTTGGGAGTTAGGGTTCACCGTACCCGGGGGCGATGTGTCGGCGATGGTTAAAAAAAAGTGACTTTCGTTTTTTCTGACGCAACTTTCCCCCGTGTTTAACAAAAAAAAGAATCCTCTAATGGTGCCAATGGGGGGACAGCACAGTGAAGAATGGAGGGGCCCCCACGGGAGGCGGGGAAAAATCCGAATGGTAGTTAGTTAATGGCCCCCAAAGGGGGGGGGGGAAAACGCCTATAAAGGCTGCTAAATGTAGTAGATGTCATCACACCTCCCCCCCCTTGAGGGCGTCGGAGGCTGACCCCCCGGGAATCCGATGCCCTCAGCGGGTTCGCCCGTGTGGCAACCCCAGAATTCCCCGATCGCGCCCCTTTTTGTTTTGTACAGAAAAATCTTCTGGTAGGGAAGGCTCCCCTTTTTCAACTCCTTGGTTCGGCATGTGTGCAGCCAGTCGGGGTTGTGGTCGGTTGACCACCTTGAAGGTGCGCCCGTAAAGGTAGGGCTGAAAAATTTTTTGCAGCCCCAGCCAGGCCAGGCGCCCCTTTTCTCGAGGGGGAAAAATTGCATTCCCGGCAAATTTCCGGTCAGGTAAAACCGGGGTGCTCGGGTTTCCCCCCAAACAATGGGAGTACAGAAACCGGGGCCCCCAAAACGTGGGTCAGTTGTACCGGAATGGCGACTGCTGTCGGGTTTAAACCCTTTGGTAGTGACAGGGTTTTTTTCAAAGCCGGAATGCCGCCTCACGCCATTGCCCCGCGACTGTTTGGGGAGACCGCCTTAGTGAGGTTGTCAAGGGTTTTGAAAAGGGTATAGTTGGTAGAAAGCTATGTCCTGCAGCCCCGGAAGGACTTCCCTGTTTTTTGGGTTTGGGGGGGGCCCCCGGACCATTCGGATTTTCCCGGGGTCTGGATCAGGGGAACCCCCGCCTACCGGTCCCCGGAGTGGACCCCCTCATCCCTTGCATTTTCCCGGCTTGGGGGCGACCTGCCTGGGGGGGAATACGTCGGCCCCCTGGGGTGTGAAGGTTTTCCCTCCAGGTGGAACTGAAGAGGGAATGTCGTCAGGTACCCACAGCGTACTCCTCCAGTCCCTGAAGCAGGTGGTTGCCCCCCCGCTAAAAGTGGCGGGGAATTCTTCCCCCAAAAGGCATACCGTGGACTGTACAGTAAAAAGGGGTAAAAAAAGGGGTTTCTCTCCCCCGCGGGCTCAGGGGAAAATCCCGTACCCCGGTTAAAAATCATGATGGATATGATTGGCTTCCCAAAACCGCCCGCGCCCCTCGATGGTGGATTGGGTGCGATCGAGGTAGTGATGGGTTGCCCCCTGTGTCCAGCAGCCCGGGTGGTCCGATCCTTTTTTGGACGAGAACTCAGGGGGGCCCCGCTTTTTTTGGAGGTCGGATCCCCCCCAGCTGAAAATTTCCTGGATCTCCTGGGAAAATCTGCTGCACCTTCGAGATCCAAAAAGGTGTCCCCCCTAACGGGGCGTTTTTTTTCCCGGGGTCCCCTTTGTGGACTGCCAACGGGTCCTTTCCGGGGTCGGTTGGAACTGGGCCCCCAAGGGTTCCAGAGGGGGCGCAACTGCAACCCTGGGAGGTGGTTAGCGAGGTTTTTTCCCCCTGTCCTAATGGACCCTTGGCCCCTTTGGGTTGGGCCGCATGCCAGGGGGGATCCTCCCCTGTCCTGGGCGGTTGCAGCCGGGGGATGCGGGGTTCACGTTCATGAGCCCTTTTTCATGTTGGTAAAAGGCCCTTTCGCCTACCGAGTGTGGTAAAACGTGCCCCGTAGGGACGGGTTTTTAGCCGTTTTGGGGCCGCTTTGGGCCCCTTCCCCCCTGCCTGAAGCTTTTTTTGGGGACGGGGGGCAGCCCCCAACCCCTTTTGCCCACCTGGTAGGCCCCCCCCGGGGGCGTTTTTTTCGTACCGTGCTTTGGTCACCCCGAGCCGCGTCTTTTTTCATGCCCAAATTGCTAGGTCTGCTCTTGTCGGGAAGCGCTGACAAAATCCACGATGGACACTTTGGGGGTTTGGTATTTTCCCCGGATTCTCTTATAAAAACCCCAAAGGGGGCCTCGGACTCGCCCGCCTACAGGAGCTAAAAAAGGGGAACCCCGTGGGCCCCGGGGACTTTCTGTAGGCAAAAGCGGTGTGGGAGGTACCGCCCCCAATGCGCCCCCGGGTCTCAACCGCATGCGGGCTCTGTTTGGGGTCCGTTAAAGGTTCCCAAAACCTTGGTCTGTGGGTGATCCCCCTTTTACATAGCGTCCCTGCTTTTGTGCAGAGAGCCTTTTATTAGGCGAGACAAAATTGGGGGCCTCGTGGTTGCATCTCCGGGAAAAACCCCCCGTAAAAGATGGTCCCGTGCTCCGCCCCCTTTTTTCCTTAGTTGAGGACAGGTACTGCCCCCGGGTCCCCGGGGGGTAGTCTCCATAGTAAGGTGTATTGCTTTCCCGAGCGGTTGGGCGGCCAGCGGGCCCCCCAAAGCCCGGATCCCCGGAACGGCCCTTTCATGGCAACGGGTCAGGGAGCCCCTTTAAAGCAGGCCCCCCCCTTTCCCCCTCTTTGAAGGTGTACGGAGCGGGTAGTTAGTACATCTGTCCCATCTTGGGCCAAAAAAAGTGTTTTGACAGCCTGCCCCTTGTTTTGCTGATCCCCAGGTTCAGCGAGGGGAATTCTGGGGGAACCCCCAACAACTCACCCGGAACTGGTGCGGGAGACCCCCTGTTTTTTTCCCCAAAACTCCTTTTGGGAATTCCCCGGGGACTGTCTCCCCCGGTACAACCTTCCCGTTTTCCGAACACCCTCTCCTTTCAGTCCCGGAGGTGGGGTCTCGGCGAGGTGCCTAAGTTTCCCCGGTCGCATCTGGGCAGGCTGTGGGGAATCTGGTGGAGGCAGCCAGAAGGACGTCGGGTTCCTTCCTCACGGGCCTCTGGGCCCCCCCTTGGGTCCCCTCTGGTCGTTCCCCCGTAGCGGGGAGGGTCCAGATGGAGGGCGCTCCCCGCGATGGGGACTCTGATTTGGGGACAAGCAAAATATGCATTTCCCCCGGGGATTTTTGACCCATCAGCGCGTGCTAGGGGGTTACCCCCCCCTCCCCCCAAACTTGGGCAGTGTACTTATGGGCCGTTCCCCCCTGGGGTGGCACTGGTCGTGTCAGGCGTCACCTTCCTCACGTTCCAGCCCCCCCATTTCTTGAGCACTACCCCTTTCCCCTGTAGGGGTTCCTCCCCCGTCTCACTCTGCAGAGCGAGTGGCTGAACGCTCCGTACTGTGGACAATTACCACTTAGAGAAAGGGTTAACGGGGTTAGAGGGGACAGATATTTTAATTCGCATCATTTGGGGGAAAAAAAGGTTATCAGTTTTTTTTTTACTTGCAAAGCTTTTGGAGGAACAATTCGTTCCCCCTCATCTTCAAATCAATCGGGGGTTAAGTTAACCTTTTTATCAGATTGGGGAGGGGTGTCGGGAAAAGTCGCGACCTCCCCCCCATCCGTCCCAATAAAAATCAGGGGCGGTTTTTTTTGGAAACCCCCCCCCTTCTTCACCCGCTCCGGCCCCCCGTAATGAAAACTGGGCTATCGGAAAGGGGGGAGTGGACCCCCCCAAACCCGGTGAAAGTTAAGGTTTTCCCGGAATAAAACCTTCGGGGCCCCCAGTTGGGTCGGTGGGGTTCGTTCCCCCGGTGTCCTTAGGCCTGTGCAAGGGGGCCCCCCACGCGGACGGGCTGCACGTTGTACCACCCCCCCACCCCACCCCCCCAAAAAACAGAGGCGTGGGCCCCGGGGCCCTTGGTGGGGGGGTTTTTGCTTCCCGGCAGGGGCTGATGTGCCCCGTCCTTTTACAGGAAAACCTGGCGGGGGTGGTGTAGGCCTGGGTGGAAAGGGGGAATAGCCCCTCCGAGGGACGACTGGAGGGGCACTGGGTTGGTTGCGGCTTATCCTCCCAGCGGGCGGCGAGGGTTCCCCCCCCTGGGTTTCGGTTGGCCTCTAGGTCGGGATCCGTGCTGTTTGACCGTTTTCCTCCGGTTCTGGCCCGGATGAACTGTCGGCCTAGTGGGCACAGAGAGGAAGGTTTTGATCTCAGGTCTTCAGCTCTAAAGGGGTGTAATGACAGTCCATGGATCATGGTCAAAGTGGTTCTGGCTTGCCCAATCGCTATAATGTGTGTGGGCCCCTTTGGGGTTTTTCCGGAATTCTTTGGTTATATCAGGGGTTAGTGGTATTGGAATTGGGCCCCTGTTGATGGCTCTTGTCACTGTTTGATCTGACGTGAGGGAAGCAAACCCCCTCCAAGCTTTCCCTTTTTACCCGGGGGGGTCAAGTTGGCCCCTTGGTCGGCAGGCAGCGGTACGTCTGCAGACTTTCTCAAAGGCCGCGAAAAGTGTCCAAAACTCCATCCTTTTCCCAGGGAAAGTTCCCGGCCGGGCTTCAGACTCTGAGAGGATGGGGTTTACGCTCCGGGCGGTGGGGGATCCCCCCCGTGGGCCCCCTCCGCTTGGGGGTCGGGGGTTGGGCTTCCCCCCCGGTCGGGCTCTCTCGCCCCGTCGGCTTTCAGTCCCGCGGGCTTGGCGCTCAGCTCGGGTCTCTGGTTTGTGGATCAGCCTCAGGCTTTTTTCCGGTTGTCAGGGGGGGAAATCCCTGGGCCGCCTGAGGTAAGGGTCCAACCGCCTGGGTGTAAGTGGGGGTTTGGGCCCCTGCTGCAGCACCCCCTTGGCTTGGGCCGGCCCCCGTCCCCCCAATTGATGCTCTTCCAGTTCCTTCAGGGCTGGACCAGTCGGTTTGGTTTGGTTCTTGTGGTAAGGGCCGTGGTACACGCAGTTCCCACAGAGGTCCCTGTTTTGCTTTTCGAACCAACTTGCTCCTCTTGTAGCATTTTTTCCAAAAAAGTAGGATAGAAAAACAAGAGAGGGGGGGGAAAAAGCAAGTACACACAATTGTCTCGGACTAAAAAACACTGAGTCTGTTTCCAAAATTTTTTTTTTCAGGGTCCTGAAAACCGTGCAAGTTTTTTTAAAGGAAGATTGCTAAAACCCGTCCAATGCTTTAAAACCCAGCTCTGCCACCCATGTGATGAAAGTGCACAGGTTTTCCCCAAAGGTGCCCCGGGGGATCATGGTAGTGACCCCCCCGTCCCCCAAAAAAGTGACAAAAAAAACACCCCGGGTGCTGCTTTTGACCAGTAAAATCCCCGGGTTTTTTTTTACCCCCTTCCCCCTTGGAAAATTGAGCTCTCTGGCCCCCCCTTCTCTCGGGGGCAGTAGGGAATGCCCAAAAATAAAAAAGTCCCAGACGGGTCATTGGATGTGTGCTGGCTATTGGGGCTGCAGTGAGGGAATTTTTTTTACTCGGGCCCAGCAGGCAATTCATTATAAAACCCCCCCCCTCATGCAACGCCACCCCAGGTCAACATTTACACCCCTTTTTTAAGCTGCCCCAGCTATGATTTATTAAGGAAAATTTTCAAGAGGGTCCGTGCAAAACCCCCAAAAAATAGCGTGTCTTGGTGTGCAAATTCGTTTAGAGCAGGGAAACAATAAAATTTTTAGGTTTTTCCTTAAAAAAAAAGGGGGTGTTTAATTATAAAAAAGATTAAAAAAATGGGCAATATGTTATGTACAATGCAGTTCAAAATAAAAAAGGGTTTAAAAAAAAAAGTCACATGGTATTTAAGGCAAGATGGTGGGGGGGAGCCACCGTCATAGTTTTTTTGCAGATTGTTAGTACGTATACAGTTGGAAAAATCAGGGGGGGGCACCCCCAAAACTTATACCCCTGGGCTGTGACTACAAAAGGGGGGGGTTTTTCTGGCACCTCCCAGGTGAAAAGGGGGTGGTTTGAGCTTGAAATACATAAGGTCCATCCTCGTCCCGTGAACCCGCAGAAAGGGAGACTATCCATGTTTATTAAAATGACAGTTAAAAAGCCCAAACTTGGTGAAAAGTTCATGGGGCCCCGGGAAACCATTTTTGGGTTTTTGGGGTTTGGGGGTTACGTACCCGGGAACGTGTGTGGCGATGGTTAAAAACGTGACTTTTTTGTTTTGACGCAATTCCCCGGTTATAAGCCAAAAAAAGAATCCCAAAAGGTGCCATGGAGGGCAGCACATGTGAAGACAAAGGGGGCCCTACGGGGGGGCGGGGGGAAAATCC
>JARQOD010006408.1:0-43037 GCA_033576555.1 Oophaga sylvatica | reverse complement strand
CTGTTTTTGAGAGCGAACTTGCCGAGGAGAAGAAGACAGTCCCCCGGGTTCTTGAGACAAAACCCCGAAGATAAGTCTCTAGGTTTTGATTAGACGCTCTGTCTGCCATTGGTTGGGGATAAAAAGCGAGGAAAATGACAATTGAACCCCCCGAGTAAACAAAATCCCCTCCAAAACTTGGCCCAAAAACTGAGACCCCTATTAAACCCCACATCAGAAGGAAACCCCCTGAATCTCAAATCTCCCAAGAACCCCGCGCCCAGGTTTTAGTTTAGGGAGGCAGGAAGGCAATAAAATGTGCTCTTACTGAACTGTCAAAACCCCCAGTATGACAGTCTTCCCGACGACTGGGAAGGTCCGTGATGAAGTCCATGAAAAATGGTCAGGGACGCCCCGGGAAAGTTTCAGGGTAAGGGGGCCCCCGAGGACGGGTATGAGGGGTCTTAGAGCGAGCAGAACCCACAGGAGCGACAAAGTTAAAACATCTTTATTAAGTTAGGCCACCAAAACCGGGAAAAAGGGATTAAAGTACCCTTACTCCCTGGTTTCCCTGCTAAAGAGAATTTATGTTGTCCTCAAAAACCCTTTTGTCTCAACTGATTTGGGACAAACAGTCTCCTGGGGTTTCCTGAGGGGCGTCCCCGGGCCCTTTAAACACCTCCTCCTCAAGCTCGAACAAAACCCCGACACTACCCCCCCTCTGAAGGTAGGAATCGGGTCACCCCTTTTTCCCCGGCCCCCTGGGAAATGCGAGAAAGGCACCCGCCTTAACTTCTTAGATCCAGGGGCGATAGTGCAAAAAAATTAAACCTGGTAAAAAACAAGCCATGAGCTTGCGGGAAATTTCAGAGCTTAGCAGTTCCCAAATACAGCGGTTTTTGTGATCGTAATGACGGTGCCCGGGTGGAGCCCCCTCAAAAAATGAGCCATTTTCAAAAGCCAATTAATGGCCAAAAGTTCCTATTTCCGATATTTTAATTCCTTTCGGGGACGGGCAATTTTTTAGAAAGAAAGCGCACGGATGCCCTTTACCAGGGGGCGGCCCCGGGACAAAGCACCCCCTACGTCGAGCGTCACCTCCACAATGAAGGCTGTGATGATTGTTGGATGGAAAGGGTGCCGAAGAAAACATTTCTTCAAAAGAGGAAAAGGCTTGGCAAGCTTTTTTCCCCCATTTTGAAAAATTTGTCCCCTTTTTTGTCTGCAGTTTAGAGGTTTTCAACAGAGAGAAATTACAAATAAATTTCCCGGGAGTAGTTAGCAAACCCAGGGGAAAAAGCGCAGGCCTTAAATCCTTGGTGATCCCTTTTAAGAGCTTCACCTTTTTTTAGGGTCCCTAGGAAACGGAGGCTGACACCAAAAAACCCCCAAAAAAGAAGTTCCTGTCGGCGATACACACTTTTCCAGTTTGGCGTATAGTTTATTGTCTCGCAAGATCTGCAACACCTGTCTCACATGCCCCTGGTGAGCACAAGATCTGGTGAGTAAATTAAAATGTCATCCAAATATACGACCACAAACAGCCCACCAGATGACGAAAAATGTCATTAACAAAATGTTGGAATACTGCTGGTGCGTGTCAGACCAAAAGGCATGACTAGGTTCAATAATGTCCCTCCGGTGTGTTAAACCCCGTTTTCCACTCATCCCCCTTTTACCCTAATCAGTTATACGCCCCCCTGAGACCCAAATTTTAGAGAACCATTTGGCGCCAAAAAATTTGATTGAAGAGATCAGGAATAGGGGGAGTGGTAAGGATCTCGAAAAGAAATCCGATTAAGTTCGCGGAAATCCAAGCAAGGGCGTAGGCCTCCATCTTTTTTCTTCACAAAGAAGAACCCCGCGGCCACTTGGGAAGATGAAGGTCAAATATGCCCTTTGGCCAGACTTTCGAAATTAATTTTTTCATAGCTGCCTCTCAGGACCAGAAAGGTTATATAACCTAGCTTTAGGTAACTTAGCATCGGAAGTAAATTAATAGAGGCAGTCTCACGCGATGAGGAGGCAACTCCTGACACCCCCCCTCAGGAAACACATCCCCAAAGTCCTCCAAAAAAGGGGCAAAGTACTAGGCACGACCGCACTGATGACTGTGTTCATGCAGTTACTTTTGCAAAACCCCCCCATTGGCTTTATCTCTGGACTGCAATTAATCACGGGTTATTTTTTAACCAACCAAGGAAAGTCCAACACAATAGGAGAGGTAGACCCCCCAAACACATAACAAGATAATAGTTCCCTTGTATTGCCCTACCCGAGGTCAATGTTATGAACCTAAATGAACAAGTCCCTTTGGGCCCGAGAGGCCTGGCGTCAATGGAGATTATGGGATCGGTTTGACCAATACACTCAGATGCATACCTTGGCCTGAGCAAACTGAGCGTCAACCAGATTAGCCCCGGACCCACTATCAAGAAAAAACAGAAAATCTCTCCACTCTCGTACCAACCCCCCTCCATGGACAAGGAACTGAGAAAGAACTAGCGGACGAAATACATTACTCCCAGGTTGTCGTCCACCACACAACTGGGATTAACGTTTTCCGGCGACTTTTTGCTCAACAAGGCAGGGAGGGACATCCCCAACAAAAGTCCCTCTTTCCCGCAGAAAAAAACACCTTCTAGTCCTGCGGCGTACGCCAATCCCCCCCCTACGAAATGATGTCCCTCCCAACTGCATAGGCTCCTCCGAACAGACAAGGGGAACCTCAACAAAGGGACTTTAGTAGTAGGTGGAGTAACAACAGGGGGCGGAGTTACCTCGCACCTCTCCCGGAGCCGTCTATCAGTACGGATAGCTAGGGCATAGCAGCTCCAGGATGGAGGGAATCATACTGAGCCAAAACGTCCTTTAATTTGTCAGAAAGCCCATGACAAAACTGGGTTCTAAGAGCTGGGTCATTTCCACTGGTATCTGTGGCCCCTTACGGGAAAATCAGAAGCAAAATCCTCCGCCGGACGATCTCCCTGCTGTATCTTACGTAATTTTGTTCAGCAAGAGAGACCCCTTGGGTCATCATTACCAATCCCAGAGCAGTAAAAAATCGATCTACTGACTGTAGAGCCGGGGATCCGGAGGAAGGGAGAAGGCCCAGGATTGAGGGTCCCTTGTAGGAGCGAGATAACAATTCCCACCCCTCTGCTCTTCACTCCCCGATGATCGAGGCCGAAGCCGAAAATACAATTTAAAGCTTCCCTGAAGGTAAAAATTTGTCTCGCCCCCAGTAACCTGTCCGGGAGAGCTATTTTTGGTTAAATTGGTTTGCTCCCAGGGAGAAAAAACTTTGGACTTAAATGTCCTCGCTCCAGGGGTAATCCCTGCAACTGCAGAGCCAGTGGGCTACTGGATCCCCTGGCAATGGGAATAATTTTATAGGCAGTGAAAATGTCACGCGGTCTTATGATATGTGTACGATTCAGTAAACTATTTTAAAAGAACAACACTCTATACAACATATGATTAGCAACATCAGCAGTAAATATAGAATAGATTTACCTGACACATATCCGTTGAACTAGGGTTAATCTTTTGGGGCTTGAACACTGTCACAGGAAAGAGGAGGACCGGGGGTCTAACCTGACCCTAAAAAATGGGGTCCTAACTAATCCCTCACCTTGGAGGTACTGATAATGGTTCGAGGTCCAAGTCTCCAGGGCCCAAAGGGTATGCCACACTAAACAATATCGCTAACGGGATCGCTAAAAAAACGTCCTATTTAGCGATCCCGTCAGCGATGTTGTTCAGTGCGGCAGCTTCCAGCGACGAGCTTCCTGCTGTGATCTCGCTCGTCGCTGGAATCGTTCCGGACCCTATTTTCTGTCGGCGCTCCCGCTGGGTAAGTATTACGCTAGTTGTGGCCACCTTTTTTAGCGATTTAGGGGGGACTTTTGTACCCCTAAAGTCGTTAAGAAGATCGCTAACGGCGATAGCGTCGTTAACTATATCGCTAATGTGGCCCCCATTTAGCGATATAGAAACAATCCCCCTAGCGATCTATAAGTATGAACGTAACGAGATCGCTAGCGGGATAGCTTAGGTGGCAGTGCTTTAACCCGTTCCTATCAGTCCCTGAACCCTGTAATCAGTCCTAAGAAGGATACTGATTACCACAAAGGGATATGGGTGATCTCTGCTAAAAAACACAGATTAGACATATAAGACAGACTGGAGAAAACACAGACTTGCATACACACTCAAAAAACAGAAGGAACATAAATGATTGGGATATTAAACTCTAAGCAAGGTGAGCTAAAACAACTAAGGAGCTCTTTAACTTAAGTTTACAGATACAATCCTATCTGTGGTCTGCATGAAGAATTTCACTGGCAACTCCCCAAAACAGACAACCAGAGATTTAAAGGAAACCCAATCAACAAATAATTAATTGCAGCCGGGAGAAACTGACCAGTCCAGAATGGCACAGACAGAATTAACTCCCTAAATGCCAAACACAAAGAAACAGAACTCAGCTGTGAGAAGTCAGAATGTGAACCGCGACGATCTTCGTGGCGATGCACACATGACACAGTGGGAGAACAGGACAGGAGGTGTCCGGGTGGGGACAGTCAGTGGGAGCGACAGGACAGGAGGTGTCCGGGTGGGGACAGTCAGTGGGAGCGACAGGACAGGAGATGTCCGGTGGGGACAGTCAGTGGGAGCGACAGGACAGCAGTGTCCGGTGGGGACAGTCAGTGGAGCGACAGGACAGGAGGTATCCGGGTGGGGACAGTCAGTGGGAGCGATAGGACAGGAGGTGTCCGGGTGGGGACAGTCAGTGGAGCGACAGGACAGGAGGTGTCCGGGTGGGGACAGTTAGTGGGAGCGACAGGACAGGAGTGTCGGGTGGGGACAGTCAGTGGGAGCAACAGGACAGGAGTGTCGGGTGGGGACAGTCAGTGGGAGCGACAGGACAGGAGGTGTCCGGGTGGGGACAGTCAGTGGGAGCGACAGGACAGGAGTGTCGGTGGGGACAGTCAGTGGGAGCGACAGGACAGGAGTGTCCGGTGGGGACAGTCAGTGGGAGCGACAGGACAGGAGATGTCCGGGTGGGACAGTCAGTGGGAGCAACAGGACAGGAGATGTCCGGGTGGGGACAGTCAGTGGGAGCACAGGACAGGAGATTCCGAGTGGGGACAGTCAGTGGAGCGACAGGACAGGAGAGTCCTGGTGGGAACATTTCAGTGGGAGCGACAGGACAGGAGTGTCCGGGTGGGGACAGTCAGTGGGAGCAACAGGACAGGAGTGTCCGGTGGGACAGTAGTGGGGACAGGCAGAGTGGGGGGGGCGCAGGGGAGCACAGGACAGGAGGTGTGGGGTGGGGACAGTCAGTGGGAGCAACAGGACAGGAGGTGTCAGGGTGGGGACAGTCAGTGGAAGCGACAGGACAGAGATGTCCGGGTGGGGACAGTCAGTGGGAGCGACAGGACAGGAGGTGTCGGGTGGGGACAGTCAGTGGGAGCGACAGGACAGGAGATGTCCGGGTGGGGACAGTCAGTGGGAGCGACAGGACAGGAGATGTCTGGGTGGGGACAGTCAGTGGGAGCACAGTACAGGAGATGTCCGGTTGGGGACAGTCAGTGGGAGCGACAGGACAGGAGATGTCCGGGTGGGACAGTCAATGGGAGCGACAGGACAGGAGTGTCCGGGTGTGGACAGTCAGTGGGAGCGACAGGACAGGAGATGTCCGGGTGGGGACAGTCAGTGGGAGCAACAGGACAGGAGTGTCGGTGGGGACAGGATCAGTGGGGGGACAGTCAGTGGGAGCACAGGACAGGAGGTGTCCGGGTGGGGACAGTCAGTGGGAGCGACAGGACAGGAGATGTCCGGGTGGGGACAGTCAGTGGGAGCAACAGGACAGGAGGTGTCCGGTGGGGACAGTCAGTGGGAGCGACAGGACAGGAGATGTCCGGGTGGGGACAGTCAGTGGGAGCGACAGGACAGGAGATATCCTGATGGGAACAGTCAGTGGGAGTGACAGGACAGGAGATTCCTGGTGAGAACAGTCAGTGGCCCCCCCCCCCCCCCCCCCCCCCCCCCCCCCCCCCCCCCCCCCCCCCCCCCCCCCCCCAGTGGGAGCGACAGGACAGGAGGTGTCTGGGTGGGACAGTCAGTGGGAGCGACAGGACAGGAGGTGTCCAGGGGGAACAGTCAGTGGGAGCGACAGGACAGGAGATGTCAGGGTGGGGACAGTCAGTGGGAGCACAGGACAGGAGGTGTCTGGGTGGGGACAGTCAGTGGGAGCAACAGGACAGGAGATGTCCAAGTGGGGACAGTCAGTGGGAGGCGACAGGACAGGAGGTGTCTGGGTGGGGACAGGTCAGTGGGGAGGAACAGGACAGGAGGTGTCCTGGGTGGGACAGTCAGTGGGAGCGACAGGACAGGAGGTGTCCAAGGGTGGGACAGTCAGTGGGAGCGACAGGACAGGAGTGTGTCTGGGTGGGACAGTCAGTGGGGGGACAGTCGGGGGCGACAGGACAGGAGGTGTCCGGGTGGGGAAGTCAGTGGGAGCGACAGGACAGGAGTGTCCGGGTGGGGAACAGTCAGTGGGAGCAACAGGACAGGAGGTGTCCGGGTGGGGACAGTCAGTGGGAGCGAACAGGACAGGAGGTGTCTCGGGTGGGGACAGTCAGTGGGAGCAACAGGACAGAGTGTCCAGGTGGGGGACAGTCAGTGGGAGCAACAGGACAGAAGATGTCCAAGGGGGGACAGTCAGTGGGAGCAACTGGACAGGAGATGTCAGGGTGGGGACAGTCAGTGGGAGGACAGGACAGGAGGTGTCTGGGTCGGGACAGTCAGTGGGACAACAGGACAGGAGGTGTCCGGGTGGGGACAGTTAGTGGGAGCAACAGGACAGGAGGTGTCAGGGTGGGGACAGTCAGTGGGAGCGACAGGACAGGAGATATCCTGGTGGGAACAGTCAGTGGGAGCGACAGAACAGGAGGTGTCCGGGTGGGAAAGGTCAGTGGGAGCGACAGGACAGGAGGTGTCCGGGTGGGAACAGTCAGTGAGAGCGACAGGACAGGAGATGTCCGGGTGGGGACAGTCAGTGGGAGCGACAGGACAGGAGGTGTCTGGGTGGGGACAGTCAGTGGGAGCAACAGGACAGAAGATGTCCAAGTGGGGACAGTCAGTGGGAGCAACAGGACAGGAGATGTCCAAGTGGAGACAGTCAGTGGGAGTGACAGGACAGGAGGTGTCTGGGTCGGGACAGTCAGTGGGAACAACAGGACAGGAGATGTCCAAGTGGGGACAGTCAGTGGGAGCGACAGGACAGGAGGTGTCTGGGTGGGAAAGGTCAGTGGGAGTGACAGGACAGGAGATGTCCAAGTGGGAAAAGTCAGTGGGAGCGGCAGGACAGGAGGTGTCCAAGTGGGAAAAGTCAGTGGGAGCGACAGGACAGGAGGTGTCCGGGTGACAACAGTCAGTGGGAGCGACAGGACAGGAGGTATCCAGTGGGAAAGGTCAGTAGGAGCGAGAGGACAGGAGATGTCCGGATGGGGACAGTTAGTGGAGCGACAGGACAGGAGATGTTCGGGTGGGAACAGTCAGTGGGAGCGACAGGACAGGAGATGTCCGGGTGGGAACAGTCAGTGGGAGCGACAGGACAGGAGATGTCCGAGTGGGGACTGTCAGTGGGAGCGACAGGACAGGAGATGTCCGGGTGGGGTCAGTCAGTGGGAGCGACAGGACAGGAGATGTCCGGGTGGGGACAGTCAGTGGGAGCGACAGGACAGGAGATGTCCGGGTGGGGACAGTCAGTGGGAGCGAGAGGACAGGAGATGTCTGGGTGGGGACAGTCAGTGGGAGCGACAGGACAGGAGATGTCCGGGTGGGGACAGTCAGTGGGAGCGACAGCACAGGAGGTGTCCGGGTGGGGACAGTCAGTGGGAGCGACAGGACAGGAGATGTCCGGGTGGGGACAGTCAGTGGGAGCGACAGGACAGGAGGTGTCCATGTGGGGACAGTCAGTGGGAGCGACAGGACAGGAGATGTCCGGGTGGGGACAGTCAGTGGGAGCGACAGGACAGGAGGTGTCCGGGTGGGGACAGTCAGTGGGAGCGACAGGACAGGAGATGTCCGGGTGGGGACAGTCAGTGGGAGCGACAGGACAGGAGGTGTCCGGGTGGGGACAGTCAGTGGGAGCGACAGGACAGGAGGTGTCTGGGTGGGGACAGTCAGTGGGAGCGACAGGACAGGAGGTGTCTGGGTGGGGACAGTCAGTGGGAGTGACAGGACAGGAGGTGTCTGGGTGGGCAGTCAGTGGGAGTGACAGGACAGGAGTGTCGGGTGGGACAGTCGTGGATGGACAGGAGGTGTCTGGGTGGGGACAGTCAGTGGGAGCGACAGGACAGGAGGTGTCTGGGTGGGCACAGTCAGTGGGAGTGACAGGACAGGAGATGTCCGGGTGGGCACAGTCAGTGGGAGTGACAGGACAGGAGATGTCCGGGTGGAAACAGTCAGTGGGAGCAGCAGAAGCACGTTATGTTAAATGATAGAATAGAGAGAGAGACAAATTATGCGGCATGTAGAGCATTTTTTTACTACAACCCAAGCCACCCCACTCTGCGATTTCTTACTACCCTGGCAGTAGGAGATGTCAGGGGGCGAAGGAAGTGAAGGACATTCAGTAGATACCCAAGACTGCAGGGCACAGAGCCAGATCTGGGACTGTCCAATGTATCCCTCTGTGTCTTCTGTATCCCTCTGTGTCCTCTGTATTCCTCTGTGTCCTCTGTATCCCTCTGTGTCCACTGTTTCCCTCTGTGTCCTCTGTATCTCTCTGTATCGCTCTGTATCCCTCTGTGTCCTCTGTGTCCTCTGTATCCCTCTGTGTCCTCTGTGTCCCTCTGTGTCCTCTGTATCTCTCTGTATCCCTCTGTGTCCTCTGTGTCCTCTGTATCCCTCTGTGTCCGCTGTTTCCCTCTGTGTCCCCTGTATCCCTCTGTGTCCTCTGTATCCCTCTGTGTCCTCTGTATCGCTCTGTATCCCTCTGTGTCCTCTGTGTCCCTTTGTGTCCTCTGTATCCCTGTGTCCTCTGTATCTCTCTGTGTCCTCTGTATCCCTCTGTGTCCTTTATGTTCCTCTGTGTCCTCTGTATCTCTCTGTGTCCGCTGTATCCCTCTGTGTCCTTTATGTTCCTCTGTGTCCTCTGTGTCCTCTGTATCCCTCTGTGTCCTCTGTATCCCTCTTTGTCTTCTGTGTCCTCTGTGTCCTTTATGTTCCTTTGTATCGCTCTGTGTTTTATGTGTCCCTCTGTGTCCTTTATGTTCCTCTGTGTCCTCTGTGTCCTTTATGTCCCTCTGTGTCCTCTGTATCCCTCTGTGTCCTCTGTATCCCTCTGTGTCCGCTGTTTCCCTCTGTATCCTCTGTATTCCTCTGTGTCCTCTGTATCCCTCTGTGTCCGCTGTTTCCCTCTGTGTCCCCTGTATCTCTCTGTATCGCTCTGTATCCCTCTGTGTCCTCTGTGTCCTCTGTATCCCTCTGTGTCCTTTATGTTCCTTTGTATCGCTCTGGTTTTTATGTGTCCCTCTGTGTCCTTTATGTTCCTCTGTGTCCTCTGTGTCCTTTATGTCCCTCTGTGTCCTCTGTATCCCTCTGTGTCCTCTGTATCCCTCTGTGTCCGCTGTTTCCCTCTGTGTCCTCTGTATTCCTCTGTGTCCTCTGTATCCCTCTGTGTCTGCTGTTTCCCTCTGTGTCCCCTGTATCTCTCTGTATCGCTCTGTATCCCTCTGTGTCCTCTGTATCCCTCTGTGTCCTCTGTATCCCTCTGTGTCCTTTATGTTCCTTTGTATCGCTCTGTGTTTTATGTGTCCCTCTGTGTCCTTTATGTTCCTCTGTGTCCTCTGTGTCCTTTATGTCCCTCTGTGTCCTCTGTATCCCTCTGTGTCCTCTGTATCCCTCTGTGTCCGCTGTTTCCCTCTGTGTCCTCTGTATTCCTCTGTGTCCTCTGTATCCCTCTGTGTCCGCTGTTTCCCTCTGTGTCCCTGTATCTCTCTGTATCGCTCTGTATCCCTCTGTGTCCTCTGTGTCCTCTGTATCCCTCTGTGTCCTCTGTATCCCTCTGTGTCCTCTGTATCGCTCTGTATCCCTCTGTGTCCTCTGTTGTGAATGGGCTTGAGATGAGTTCTGAGCAGAGGCTCCTTCTGGTGGTTACAAGCGGTACTGGTCTGTTCAGTGAAGGTTGTGAGGACTGGGAATCAGGTGTTACTGACTGGTCTTATATAAGGGAGTCACCTTCCCATCAGGGTTGCCGGTGATCAATTGTTCTGGTCTCACTCCATGATTCCTGTTTCATTGGTAGCCTGCTGTGTCGTGTCTGCATCTCCTGCTAACAAATAAGACATTTTCTTCTTTTTGTTTTTTGTGCTATATTTTTGCATTTTGTCCTGCACTTCTGTGGGGGCCTTCTGGGTCCCCTCCGGGGGCTTCTGCCCTCTCAGTTTTGTTCAGCCACTGATGTTTGTACTTTTGCTTTTTCCAGTTTTTTCAGTGGCTGCTGTTTTGATTTTGTTACACCAGAGAACTAATTTAGGTGGTAGAGGTCGTGTGATCTCAGGTGGTTTTGAAATTAGTAGAGTTGGTGTTTTTCAGGGTTTTTTGGGATTGCAGTAAGTGCCCTTCCTATCCTTTTCTATTTAGTTAGTTTGGGCCCCAACGTTTGCTCATACTATTTTCTTTCTGTGTCAGTATTTCATCTTGTCTAACCGCCATTACATGTTTGGGGGCTTTCTATTATCTTTGGGGTTCTGCTCCGGGGCAGATAGCTTTCCTATATCTATCTTTAGGTGTAATTAGTTTCTCAGGCTGTGACGAGGCGTCTAGGACCAACGTAGGAACGCTCCACGGCTGCCTCTAGTTGTGGTGGTTAGTCAGGGTACTGCAATCTCATAGATTCCAACTGCTCTGGTGTATTGCCTTTTTTACCTGCACTCCTCAGCTACCGAAACATAACAGTATCACCGGCCCAAAAAATTGAAAATTGTATGGTACTCACAGAAGGGAAAAAATATTGTGAAAGAAAAAAAAAAAAAAAAAAGGTTGTCAGAGTTGTCAGAGTTGTCAGAGATATTTTTCTGTTTGTTGCATTTTTTTTTTTTTCCCTCTGTATCTCTGGGTGCTGGGGAGGATTTTTTTTTCTCTCAATGGAGTTTGCACAGTTGTCTGGCCGTGTGGATCAGCTTGCCACTGAGGTTCGGAGTATTGCTATCTATCTTGCTAGGTTGCCTGTTGTGGAACCTAGGATCCCCATGCCAGATTTGTTTTTAGGGGATCGAGCTAAGTTTCAGAATTTCAAAAATAATTGTAAATTGTTTTTTGCCTTAAAATCTAAGTCCTCAGGAAACGCAGCGCAGCAGGTTCAAATTATCATCTCTCTCCTGCGCGGCGATCCTCAGGATTGGGCTTTTTCCTGATACCTGGGGATCCTGTTTTGAGTGATGTTGATGCATTTTTTCAGGCCTTGGGGTTATTGTACGATGAGCCTAATGTCACTGATCAAGCTGAAAAAGCCTTGTTGGCATTAAATCAGGGGCTTGATGACGCTGAGTTATACTGTCAGAGATTCCGTAGGTGGGCAGTCCTGACCAAGTGGAATGACGACGCTTTGGCGGCCCTTTTTCGGAAGGGGCTGTCAGATAATGTAAAGGATGTTATGGTGGGATTCCCTGTCCCCTCTGGTCTCAATGATTCTATGTCATTAGCGATTCAAATTGACAGACGTTTGCATGAGCGGAGAAGTATGCGTGGAATAGTGTTGCCTTGTGAACCTGCTTCTGAATCCATGCAGTGTGATAGAGTGGTGTCTGGGGCACAGCGTCATGAGTTTTGAAAGCGCAATGGGTTATGTTTCTACTGTGGTGATGCCTCTCATGCTATTTCAGTCTGCCCTAAGCGGGGAGGACGTTTTGCACGCTCAGTTGTCTTGGGTAGTGTTCAGACTAAGTTTTTACTAACTGTCACTCTGATATGCTCTCTGTCCTCATTTTCTGCTCAGGCTTTCGTTGATTCTGGAGCAGCTATTAACCTGATGGATTATGATTTTGCTAAACGTTGTGGGTTTCCCTTGATACCCCTACAGAAGTCTATTCCCCTTCTGGGGATCGATTCTACCCCTTTGGCTGAGAATAAACCTCAGTTCTCTACTCAGGTTATAATGAGGGTTGAACCTGATCACCAGGAGTGCTGCAAATTTTTGGTTCTATATAATCTGCATGACATTATCGTACTGGGTTTCCCTTGGTTACAGTCTCATAATCCTGTTTTGGATTGGAAATCTGTGTCTGTAACCAGTTGGGGCTGCCAATGTGTTAATACCAACACTCCTGTTTTTTCTGCCTCCCCCAGGCTCAGGATGTTCCTGACTTTTTGATTGATTTTTCTGATGTGTTTAGTGAAAGTAAATCTGCATCCTTGCCTCCCCATAGGAGCTATGACTGCGCTATTGAATTAGTGCCTGGTAGTAAATTCCCTAAAGGTCGCCTTTTTAACTTGTCTGTACCTGAACATGACGCTATGCGGTCTTATATCAAGGAGTCATTGGAGAAGGGTCATATCAGACCATCCTCTTCACCCTTAGGTGCTGGTTTTTTCTTTGTGGCCAAAAAGGATGGTTCATTAAGGCCGTGTATTGATTATCGTCTTTTGAACAATATTACTGTGAAATATCAATACCCGTTACCCTTGATTTCTGACCTGTTTTCCAGGGTGAAAAACGCTACTTGGTTTACCAAGCTTGACCTCAGGGGGGCATATAACCTTATTCGCATTAAGCACGGGGATGAATGGAAGACGGCATTCAATACCCCGGAGGGGCATTTTGAGTACCTTGTGATGCCCTTTGGGCTCACTAATGCTCCTTCTGTCTTCCAGTCCTTCATGAATGACATTTTCAGGGATTTTGTGGATACATTTCTGATTGTTTATTTGGATGATATCTTGATTTTTTCCAATGACTGGGACTCTCATGTGAAACATGTTCGAACTGTATTCCAGATTTTGAGAGAGAATGCTCTGTATGTGAAGGGATCAAAGTGTCTTTTTGGCGTACAGAGGATCTCATTTCTGGGATTCATTTTGTCCCCATCTGTTATTGAAATGGACCCGGTCAAGGTTCAGGCCATCTGTGATTGGGTCCAACCTACTTCATTAAAGGCTCTTCAAAGATTTTTGGGTTTTGCCAATTTTTATCGTAAATTTATTGGTAATTTCTCGGTTATTGTTAAACCATTAACTGATTTGACCAAAAAGGGTTCTGATGTGGTGAATTGGCCTCCTGAGGCAGTCTCTGCATTTCAGGAACTTAAGCAGAGCTTCACTTCTGCTCCTGTTCTGCGGCAGCCTGATGTTTCTCTGCCATTTCAGGTGGAGGTTGATGCCTCTGAAATTGGGGCAGGTGCCGTTTTGTCCCAAAAAGATCCAGAGACCTCTAAAAGTAACCCTTGTGCCTTTTTCTCTCGAAAATTTTCTCCTACTGAACGTAATTATGACGTGGGTAATCGGGAGTTATTGGCCATGAAGTGGGCTTTTGAAGAGTGGAGACATTGGCTGGAGGGAGCCAAACATCGGGTGGTGGTCCTTACGGACCATAAGAATCTGGTTTATCTGGAATCTGCCAAGCGACTCAATCCTAGACAGGCCAGGTGGGCCTTGTTTTTCACACGTTTTAATTTTGTGGTTTCCTTTCTTCCTGGCACTAAGAATGTTAAGGCGGATGCTCTCTCGAGGAGTTTCCTTGCGGACTCTCCTGAGTTATCTGATCCTTCTGTTATTTTGAAAGAGGGTGTAGTTCTTTCCGCCATCTCACCCAATTTGAGACTTGCTCTGGAGGGGTGTCAGGAGGATAGGCCCGAGCGCTGCCCTGTTGGAAAATTGTTTGTCCCGGACCAGTGGAAAAAGAGTGTGATGTCTGAGATTCATTGTTCCGCGTTGGCTGGGCATCCCGGAATTTTTGGTACCAGAGACTTGGTTAGTCGGTCCTTTTGGTGGCCTACCTTGTCTCGTGATGTCAGGGAATTTGTGCAGTCCTGCGGGACTTGCTCTCGCTCCAAGCCTTGCTCTCGCTCTGGTGGTTTGTTGATGCCATTGCCTGTGCCCAAGAGACCATGGACCCATATCTCTATGGATTTCATTTCCGACCTTCCTGTTTCTCAGAGAATGACCGCCATCTGGGTGATTTGTGATAGGTTTTCCAAGATGATACATCTTGTGCCATTGCCTAAGTTGCCTTCCTCCTCTGAATTGGTGCCTTTGTTCCTTCAGCACGTGGTTCGTTTACACGGCATTCCTGAGAACATTGTGTCTGACAGAGGAGTCCAGTTTGTTTCCAGATTTTGGAGGACCTTTTGTTCTAAACTTGGTGTTCAATTGTCTTTCTCCTCGGCGTTTCATCCTCAGACCAATGGTCAAACTGAGAGAACAAACCAGACATTGGAGACTTATCTAAGATGCTTTGTGTCTGCTGATCAGGATGACTGGGTTTCTTTTTTGCCTTTGGCTGAGTTTGCTCTTAATAATAGGGCTAGCTCTGCCACTTTGATGTCTCCATTTTTCTGTAATTCTGGGTTTCACCCTCGATTTTCTTCGGGACAGACGGAGGCTTCTGTCTGTCCGGGTGTTGACTCTGTTGTGGAGCGTATGCAGCAGATTTGGGACCAGGTAGTGGAGAGGTTGTCCCTCTCTCAGGAGAGGGCCCAGCGGTTTGCTAACCGGCATGGGACTGATGGTCCTCGGTTTAAAGTGGGGGACTTGGTCTGGTTGTCCTCAAAAAATATTCCTATGAGAGTAGCATCTCCTAAATTTAAGCCTAGGTTCATTGGACCTTATAAGATCATGGAGATTCTTAATCCTGTTTCTTTTCGTTTGCTTCTTCCAGGGACATTTAAGATCCATAACGTGTTCCACAAGTCCTTGTTGAAGAGTTTGTTGAGCCAGTGGTTCCTGCTGCTGTGCCTCCTGACCCTGTTTTGGTTGAGGGCAATCTGGAGTATGTGGTTGAGAAAATATTAGATTCTCGTTTTTCTAGACGGAAACTCCAGTATTTGGTTAAGAGGAGAGGTTATGGTCAGGAAGACAATTCTTGGGTGTTTGCTTCGGACATCCATGCTAGGAGACTCATCCGTGCGTATCATAGAACTCATCCTGACTGACCTGGTTGCTCAAATGAGGGTTCGGTGACCCCTCCTCAAGGGGGGGGGTACTGTTGTGAATGGGCTTGAGATGAGTTCTGAGCAGAGGCTCCCTCTGGTGGTTAAAAGCGGTACTGGTCTGTTCAGTGAAGGTTGTGAGGACTGGGAATCAGGTGTTACTGACTGGTCTTATATAAGGGAGTCACCTTCCCATCAGGGTTGCCGGTGATCAATTGTTCTGGTCTGAATCCTTGATTCCAGTTTCCCTTGTAGCCTGCTGTGTCGTGTCTGCATCTCCTTCTAACAAATAAGACATTTTCTTCTTTTTGTTTCTGTGCTTGATTTTTGCATTTTGTCCTGCACTTTTGTGGGGGCCTTCTGGGTCCCCTCAGGGGGCTTTTGCCCTCTCAGTTTAGTTCAGCCACTGATGTTTGTACTTTTGCTTTTTCCAGTTTTTTCAGTGGCTGCTGTTTTGATTTTGTTACACCAGAGAGCTAATTTAGGTGGTAGAGGTCGTGTGATCTCAGGTGTTTTTGAAATTAGTAGAGTTGGTGCTTTCAGGGTTTTTTTGGGATTGCAGTAAGTGCCCTTCCTATCCTTTTCTATTTAGTTAGTTTGGGCCCCAACGTTTGCTCATACTATTTTCTGTCTGTGTCAGTATTTCATCTTGTCTAACCGCCATTACATGTTTGGGGGCTTGCTATTATCTTTGGGGTTCTGCTCCGGGGCAGATAGCTTTCCTATTTCTATCTTTAGGTGTAATTAGTTTCTCAGGCTGTGACGAGGCGTCTAGGACCAACGTAGGAACGCTCCACGGCTGCCTCTAGTTGTGGTGGTTAGTCAGGGTACTGCAATCTCATAGATTCCAACTGCTCTGGTGTATTGCCTTTTTGCCTGCACTCCTCAGCTACCGAATCATAACAGTCCTCTGTGTCCCTCTGTGTCCTCTGTATCCCTCTGTGTCCTCTGTATCTCTCTGTGTCCTCTGTATCCCTCTGTGTCCTTTATGTTCCTCTGTGTCCTCTGTATCTCTCTGTGTCCGCTGTATCCCTCTGTGTCATTTATGTTCCTCTGTGTCCTCTGTATCCCTCTGTGTCCTTTATGTTCCTCTGTGTCCTCTGTATCCCTCTTTGTCTTCTGTGTCCTCTGTGTCCTTTATGTTCCTCTGTATCGCTCTGTGTTTTCTGTGTCCCTCTGTGTCCTTTATGTTCCTCTGTGTCCTCTGTGTCCTCTGTGTCTTCTGTGTCCTCTGTATCCCTCGGTGTCCTTTATGTTCCTCTGTGTCCTCTGTATCCCTCTTTGTCTTCTGTGTCCTTTATGTTCCTCTGTATCGCTCTGTGTCTTCTGTGTCCTCTGTATCTCTCTGTGTCCTCTGTGTCCCTTTGTGTCCTTTATGTTCCTCTGTGTCCTCTGTATCCCTCTGTGTCCTCTGTATTCCTCTGTATCCCTCTGTGTCCTCTGTCTTCCTCTGTATCCCTCTGTATTCCTCTGTGTCTTCTGTGTCCCTCTGTGTCCTCTGTATCCCTCTGTGTCTTCTGTATCCCTCTGTGTCCTTTATGTCCCTTTGTGTCCTCTGTATCCCTCTGTGTCCCTCTGTGTCTTCTGTGTCCCTCTGTGTCCTCTGTATCCCTCTGTGTCCTCTGTGTCCTTTACACCCCAGAATACTGAAGGAGATAGCAGAAGAAATTCTTGAACCACTATCCATAATCTTTGAAAATTCTTGGAGAACAGGAGAAGTCCCAGAAGACTGGAGAAGAGCAAATGTTCCTATCTTCAAAAAGGGGAAGAAGGTGGACCCAGGGAACTACAGGCCGGTGAGTCTGACTTCTATACCAGTAAAAATCTTTGAACAAATTATTAAAGAACATGTATGTAAGTACCTGGATAAGAATGAAGTGATTAAACAGAGTCAGCATGGGTTTGTAACTAATAAGTCATGTCAGACTAACTTAATTTCCTTCTATGACAGAATCACTGACTGGGTGGATCAGGGAAATGCTGTAGATATAGTATATCTTGACTTCAGCAAAGCATTTGACAAAGTATCTCACACAATCCTTATTGAAAAAATGACTAAGTATGGAATGGACAAGGCAACTGTTAAGTGGATTCATAACTGGCTTAGTGATCGGACCCAAAGAGTGGTCGTAAATGGCTGCACATCCAGTTGGAAGAATGTATCAAGTGGGGTACCACAAGGCTCTGTTTTGGGCCCTGTATTGTTCAACATCTTTATCAATGATTTAGATGAAGGAATTGAGGGTAAACTGATCAAATTTGCTGATGACACAAAGCTAGGAGGGGTAGCTAATACTAGAGAAGAGAGAGAGAGGATTCAAAAAGATATACATAAACTGGAGCAGTGGGCAGCAACTAACAGAATGGATTTTAACAGGGAAAAATGCAAAGTACTACATCTGGGAAATAAAAATGAAAAAAACATATACAAAATGGGAGGAATAGGGCTAAGTAACAGCACATGTGAAAAAGACTTGGGTATACTAATTGATCACAGACTGTACATGAGTCAACAGTGTGATGCAGCAGCAAAAAAGGCAAATAGAATTCTAGGATGTATCAACAGAAGCATACAGTCTAGATCACGTGAGGTCATTATTGCCCTCTACTCCTCTTTGGTCAGACCTCATCTGGAATACTGTGTCCAGTTTTGGGCACCACATTTTAAAAAAGACATCAACAAACTGGAGCAAGTTCAGAGAAGAGCCACCAGAATGGTGACCGGTCTGCAAACCATGTCCTATGAGGAACGGTTGCAGGATTTGGGAATGTTTAGCTTGCAAAAAAGAAGACTGAGAGGAGACTTAATAGCTATCTACAAATATCTCAAGGGCTGTCACATTGTAGAAGGATCATCTTTATTCTCATTTGCACAAGGAAAGACTAGAAGCAATGGGATGAAACTGAATGGGAGGAGACACAGATTAGATATTAGAAAAAACTTCTTGACAGTTAGGGTGATCAATGAGTGGAACAGGCTGCCACGAGAGGTGGGGAGTTCTCCTTCAATGGAAGTCTTCAAACAGAGGCTGAACAGACATCTGTCTGGGATGATTTAGAGAATCCTTCTTTGAGCAGGGGGTTGGACCAGATGGCCCAGGAGGTCCCTTCCAACTCTACTATTCTATGATTCTATGTCCCTCTGTGTCCTCTGTGTCCCTCTGTTCCTTTATGTTCCTCTGTGTCCTCTGTATTCCTCTGTATCCTCTGTATCCCTGTGTCCACTGTATACCTCTGTGTCCTTTATGTCCCTCTGTGTCCTCTGTATCCCTATGTGTCCTTTATGTCCCTCTGTATCCCCGTGTCCTCTGTATCCCTCTGTATCCTTTATGTCCCTTTCTGTCCTCTGTATCCCTCTGTGTCCTCTGTATCCCTCTGTGTCCTTTATGTTCATCTGTGTCTTCTGTGTCCTTTATGTCCCTCTGTGTCCTCTGTATCCCTCTGTGTCCCTCTGTGACTTCTGTGTCCCTCTGTGTCTTCTGTGTCCCTCTGTGTCCTTTATGTTCCTCTGTGTCCTCTGTATTCCTCTGTGTCCTCTGTATCCCTGTGTCCACTGTATACCTCTGTGTCCTTTATGTCCCTCTATGTCCTCTGTATCCCTATGTGTCCTTTATGTCCCTCTGTATCCCTGTGTCCTCTGTATCCCTCTGTATCCTTTATGTCCCTTTCTGTCCTCTGTATCCCTCTGTGTCCTCTGTATCCCTCTGTGTCCTTTATGTTCATCTGTGTCTTCTGTGTCCTTTATGTCCCTCTGTGTCCTCTGTATCCCTCTGTGTCCCTCTGTGTCTTCTGTGTCCCCTGTATCCCTCTGTGTCCTTTATGTTCCTCTGTGTCCTCTGTATTCCTCTGTGTCCTCTGTATCCCTGTGTCCTCTGTATCCCTCTGTGTCCTTTATGTCCCTCTGTGTCCTCTGTATCCCTATGTGTCCTTTATGTCCCTCTGTGTCCTCTGTATCCCTGTGTCCTCTGTATCCCTCTGTATCTCTCTGTATCCCTCTGTGTCCTTTATGTCCCTTTGTGTCCTCTGTATCCCTCTGTGTCTTCTGTGTCACTCTCTGTCCTCTGTATCCCTCTGTGTCCTTTATGTTCATCTGTGTCCTCTGTATCCCTCTGTGTCCTTTATGTCCCTCTATGTCCTCTGTGTCCTCTGTATCCCTGTGTCCTCTGTATCCCTCTGTATCTCTTTATGTCCTTTATGTCCCTCTGTGTCCTCTGTATCCCTCTGTGCCTTTATGTCCCTCTGTGTCCTCTGTATCCCTCTGTGTCTTCTGTGTCCCTCTGTGTCCTTTGTTTCCCTCTGTGTCCTTTATGTTCATCTGTGTCCTCTGTGTCCTTTATGTCCCTCTGTGTCCTCTGTATCCCTCTGTGTCCCTCTGTGTCTTCTGTGTCCCTCTGTGTCCGCTGTATCCCTCTGTGTCCTTTATGTTCCTCTGTGTCCTCTGTATTCCTCTGTGTCCTTTATGTTCATCTGTGTCCTCTGTATCCTCTGTGTCCTTTATGTTCATCTGTGTCCTCTGTATCCCTCTGTGTCCTTTATGTCCCTCTATGTCCTCTGTGTCCTCTGTATCCTGTGTCCTCTGTATCCCTCTGTATCTCTTTATGTCCTTTATGTCCCTCTGTGTCCTCTGTATCCCTCTGTGTCCTTTATGTCCCTCTGTGTCCTCTGTATCCCTCTGTGTCTTCTGTGTCCCTCTGTGTCCTCTGTTTCCCTCTGTGTCCTTTATGTCATCTGTGTCCTCTGTGTCCTTTATGTCCCTCTGTGTCCTCTGTATCCCTCTGTGTCCCCCTGTGTCTTCTGTGTCCCTCTGTGTCCGCTGTATCCCTCTGTGTCCTTTATGTTCCTCTGTGTCCTCTGTATTCCTCTGTGTCCTCTGTATCCCTCTGTATCTCTCTATGTCCTTTATGTCCCTTTGTGTCCCTCTGTATCCCTCTGTGTCCTTGTGTCCCTCTGTGTCCTCTGTGTCCCTCTGTGTCTTCTGTGTCCTCTGTATCCCTCTGTGTCCTTTATGTTCCTCTGTGTCCTCTGTATCCCTCTGTGTCCTTTATGTTCCTCTGGGTCCTCTGTATCCCTCTGTGTCCTTTATGTCCTCTGTGTCCTCTGTATCCCTCTGTGTCCTTTATGTCCCTCTATGTCCTCTGTGTTCTCTGTATCCCTGTGTCCTCTGTATCCCTCTGTATCTCTCTATGTCCTTTATGTCCCTCTGTGTCTTCTGTGTCCTCTGTATTCTCTGTATCCCTCTGTATTCCTCTGTGTCTTCTGTATCCCTCTGTGTCCTCTTTATCCATCCGTGTCCTCTGTATCCCTCTGTGTCCTTTATGTCCCTCTGTGTCCTCTGTATCCCTCTGTGTCCCTCTGTGTCTTCTGTGTCCTCTGTATCCCGGTGTCCTCTGTATCCCTCTGTGTCCTTTATGTCCCTCTGTGTCCTCTGTATTCCTCTGTGTCCTCTGTATCCCTCTGTGTCCTCTGTATTCTGTCCTCTGTGTCCTCTGTTCTCTCCTCTGTGTCCTCTGTATTCCTCTGTGTCCTCTGTTTCCCTCTGCATCCCTCTGTGTCTTCTGTGTCCTCTGTATCCCTGTGTCCTCTGTATCCCTCTGTGTCCTTTATGTCCCTCTGTGTCCTCTGTATCCCTCTGTGTCTTCTGTGTCCTCTGTATCCCTGTGTCCTCTGTATCCCTCTGTGTCCTTTATGTCCCTCTGTGTCCTCTGTATTCCTCTGTGTCCTCTGTTTCCCTCTGCATCCCTCTGTGTCTTCTGTGTCCTCTGTATCCCTCAGTGTCCTTTATGTCCCTCTGTGTCCTCTGTATCCCTCTGTGTGCGTGTAGAGTGGCGCGAGGTTGTCGTTGCGGGAGACGGACTGACTCCCGACGTCCAGCCGCACTTCATGGATGACGCGGCCCTGGGTGGGCGTGTGGACTTTGGTAGTGGGTTTTGTTTGTGCAGGCCATATGCTGCCACTGTTCTCTGGCCAGGACCATTAGACAACTCTGGAGACCAACCGTTCTTCTTAAACATTAATTCTTCACTTATCGGTTTCAACAGTTCATGAAATCCTAGAATGTCAGAAATGGACGGGATCTCTAGAGTCATCGTGTCCAGCCCTCTGCTCCATGCAGTTCCTCGGTCACACCTTCGCACCCGGGATAGTGGCCACATGACTTCCAATACGTTCTAGTTTCACAGCATCATCAGACACAGTTTCAGTTCCCACTGGGATGTTCCCAATGTTACTGGTCCTATGAGTTCCAGCACAGTTTGTGACGTCACCTTCCGTTCCAGCGGATCCACGTCTAGTCTCCTTAATGGTCGTGTCATGACCAGAGTAAAATCTTGTGCTCCAAGACGCTTGGGGACAACCCACTTGGGAAGTTAAGTATGCATGGCTACCAGTGAAGACAACCTGGTACCTTGATGGTTAAGGGGCCTGGCCATTACTCAGTACTCCGGCTCCTTCAATCTATGGCCGCTCGTTCGAGGATCAGTCTCCAACCCTCCCATTGTTCTCATCTGATGGTTTCCTTCATCTCCTGCCACAAGTCACCCAATGCATATGGTCTTGTCAGCCTGGGGACTAGATATCTATCCTTATCATACACAAGGTGTACTACTTCAACTCCAACTACACTAAGAACCAATCTCTGTCCCTATATATACTAACCCCTCCCATTGTGGGCTAGTCTCAACAGTTGACTACTTCTGATCCTGCTTTCTGTTGCTGGGCAGGCATTTCTATAGTCAAGTACATATACCAATGCATAATACTGTTTACACTACATCACAGTATCGCAGGACACATTACTCCACATAACATATTACAACACCATTCACATTACACAGTATTTACAAAAGACTCAAAACACAATTCACAGCAAACCCACTACTGCAGCACCCCTGTCACCACCATTACAGCTGCCAGCACCCCTCTCACCTCCATCACAGCTGCCAGCATCCCTGCCACTATCATCACAGCTGCCAGCACCCCTGTCAACACCATCACAGCTACCAGCACCCCTACCTCCACAGCTGACAGTACCCCTCTTACCTCCATCACAGCTGCCTGCAACTCTGTCAATACCAGCACAGCTGTCAGCACCCCTGTCACCGCCATCACATCTGCCAGCACCCCTGTCACCACCATTACAGCTGCCAGCACCCCTCTCACCTCCATCCCAGCTGCCAGCACCCAGTTCACCATCATCAGAGCTGCCAGTGTGTGGCCCAGCTACGCAGGCACACATAAAATCCAGGAGAGTGCACAGGAAGGTAATCGCAACGCTTGAATATGCATTCACTGTCACTCACACTTTTAGACACACCCATCTGAGATATAAGGGGGAGTGACACGTGGCAGAGGGAGATAGTTTCCTTTCTTAGGGCAGAGACAGAGTGTTTCCTGTCAGAGATCAGTCTTTGGGGAGTAGTGTTCAGTCGAACTTCAGTCTGTTAGCTTCTGTCTAAGGACAGAGCAGCCATTCAGTCTCAGTCCAGTCTGGACTTTGGAGGAAACTGAGAGCTGTGCAGCGAGCTCTGGAGTAAGCTGACATTTTCCACAAAAGCCACAAGTGCTTATGTTAAGAGCGTGAAGCAGGGCGAAGGGCGCAGTGGAGAAGTTAGAGAAGTGCTTTAGGTATTGGACTACCTGCACTAAATTGCCGGGCACCGGGGTCCGAAGCGTTGCTACAGTTTCAAGCTTAGTAACAAGAAAACCGGAGGCATCTGGACTACAGGTCGCAGAGAGCAGCCCTAAGTGTCAATACGTAACCGGAGTCAGGGAGAACGGGGACTTTGAGTCAAGTGCACGACAAAAGTAAGGACTTAGTTTTCACCACCTAGAAGGCTCCACCACAATGTTGGCCGGGCAGTACAGCTATTGAGAAAGCTGGAGATTCAGAGTTAACTTCGCTTCAGGCAAGTTGGACTCACCTACATTTGAAGTAAAGGAGGCCTCTAACCTGCTCAGCGGTTACCCGAATGTGCACTCTCCACCCCGACCAGCTCCCGGGATCTGCTTGAACCATCTACCAGTAAAAGGTATGAAAAGAAGCTGCATTATGTGTGACTGAATTCTTATCTACACCCTGCATCATCACCATAGACTTCCAGGGACCAGTCTCACCTGTGGGAGACTTGCCACCCAGCTGCCCCATAACATCCCCTGTGAAGATTCTTATAGCAGCGCTGGTCCAATTGACCAGATACCACAGGTGGCGTCACGAACTACCTATCCTAATAATCCCCTGTAAATATTCCCCAATTGTATGAGCGCCAGGGCCACGGACCGAGTCCTGCTGCCAGTGACAAACCCCATAGACTTTCATGGGCTCGGTGCCGAGTACCCCATTGCCCTGGTACTAAGTGCGACTCATTTTTGGCGTCACGAACAGGATGCGAAACTTGCAATTGTGAGTCCTGTGTGCCTATATTGAACTGTTTGGTGAAAAAGACTGTTTGCTGCATTTGGCGCCATAATACCGCCATTTTATCGCCATATTGGCGCCCTGAGGCGCTGGTGAAGAAGGTGGGCGTGCATTCGTGGGCGTGTACCCCCCCTGTGGCGCGAAAGTTATGGCCGCCCTCTCCAAAGGCTACTATAATGTGCGGTCCTGCCCCACTGCTAAAGAAATCCGCCTCCTCTTCATCCTCTATGCGAAGAGGAATTGACGCAAATCCCGCCTCCACGGAAGAGACCAGATCGTTCCTGATGGAAACTACAGTCTGGCCTGGGACGAGATGGCGGAAGGACAGGAGAATCTGTGCAGAGGACCGGAGGCATACCGGCCCTACTCCCTGAAGATGTACGGCCTGTGCCAGAGCTGTCCCCGGATCGGGACACTGACCCCGCCATACTGGAGCTGCGGAAGGAGAACGCGGAGCTAAGAAGGAAGCTCCAGAGTCATACAGATTTAAAGGAGACGGAGAAACACTGGCGTGCCCAGACACAGCGGCTGCTGTGGGACGCAGTGTTCTTTCCCACAAGCATAACGCCGTCTCCTGATTTCCCGAAATCATTGCTGAAGAAGGCTGAGGGACGACCGGAGGCTGCCACCAAAAGTGCTGTACCTGATCCCACCGATGCGGAGGTGGAGGCGAAGGAGGCTGAGGAGTTTCTGCCCAGTCCGGAGTGCCAGTCAGGCCAGGAGGCCACAGCAGAGTACGGTTCCCCGGTAAGATCACCGGAGGGGTCCCAGCCATCATTGCCGGAAATCGACTGGGATGAGATGGAGCGTCTGGACGACGTGACTTACGACCTCCAGACCGGAAATGCCTGGCAGTACTGTGAGAGAGTGAGACAGCAGCAAGAGGAAGAAAGAAACATCCAGCGGTCCCGACAACGGCAGCATGAGGAGTTCATCGCTGATAAGGAGACCGTCCGCAGAGACAAAGGTACCCGACGGGAACCGCGGCGGCAGGGGTGCGTCACTGAGTTTCAGCTCCGCAAGGGCTGGGGCTTTATCCGCGAGCCGGGCCTCTATGCAGGGGTCTTCGTGAGCCGCCGGGACGTGGAGTCCCACTTACCAATCGGTCATCCTGGGAGGGACCTGATAAATGGGGACATAGTGAGCTACACCCGTCACTGGGGTATGAAGGGGTGGTATGCCCTGAACGTCTCCATCGTCAGTGACCCCGTCCCCGACGCCGGTGCCGAGGCGTCTCAGTCCAGAGCTCCCACCGCACCAGGCCGTGCCCCGGCATCGCCCCCTGCATCGCCAACAGCGACCTACTTTGCATCGCCCCCTGCATCGCAAACAGCGACCTGCTTTGCATCCAAACGGTGACCTGCTCTGTATCGCAATCGGCGACCTACGCTGCATCGCAATCGGCGTCCTACAAAAAGAAAGAACCCGTTGGGTCCCTATTAGAATGAGAACTGTGGCTACGCAAACGTTAATATCAGTCCATGACTTATTCGTAATGAGATCAAAGAACACCGCGTCGTTCCAGCCCCAGGAGTGGAAGACGTCATTGAGAGTTGTAAAAGTGAAGACCGGTAGGACCCAGACAGGGGTTTACCGTATCCAGGAATTGTAAAAAAGTTTGAAGAAAATTTGCAGAGTTGCACTTTATTGCTGTGTATGATGATGTTTAATATATTGAGTAGAATACCGGCTGGGTACCAGGAAAAAGAATTTAGAAAATTAAAGAATAAATGTGATGATTGCCTAGTAGCATAGACTACCCTGGTTGGGTAAATACAGTTAAATTATAATGTGAATACTTGAAGTGTATATATCTGTTTAACCATGCCAATGGACTGAGAGGCTGTGGACTGTGCCAGCCCAAGAACTTGTCTTGTAAATAGTTGCGCTTCGGTGCATTATCTTGGTTTTACACGAAACCATTGCTATCTACCTCTGAAGAAAAACCCGTATGGTGTGGCCTAGAGTGAGGTCTGCAGTCAGAAATCCTGCAGCCCACCCAGGACCCACGTGGGAGGTTTTTGGTGCGGGTCCTCCACAAGTATCTTGTATTTATGAGAATGTCTTGATATTTTGATACTTTTGTATTCTTCATTGTACAAATTGTAACGTTCAAGAAGCCTCACCTCCCGGATGGGAAGAGTTAAAATGTTGATGTTTAATGCAAAACAAAAATGTTTTCTTTTTCTCTTTTACAGCCCGGGAGTGCTGTGTTTTACCAAGGGGGGATGTGTGGCCCAGCTACGCAGGCACACATAAAATCCAGGAGAGTGCACAGGAAGGTAATCGCAACGCTTGATATGCATTCACTGTCACTCACACTTTTAGACACACCCATCTGAGATATAAGGGGGAGTGACACGTGGCAGAGGGAGATAGTTTCCTGTCTTAGGGCAGAGACAGAGTGTTTCCTGTCAGAGATCAGTCTTTGGGGAGTAGTGTTCAGTCGAACTTCAGTCTGTTAGCTTCTGTCTAAGGACAGAGCAGCCATTCAGTCTCAGTCCAGTCTGGACTTTGGAGGAAACTGAGAGCTGTGCAGCGAGCTCTGGAGTAAGCTGACATTTTCCACAAAAGCCACAAGTGCTTATGTTAAGAGCGTGAAGCAGGGCGAAGGGCGCAGTGGAGAAGTTAGAGAAGTGCTTTAGGTATTGGACTACCTGCACTAAATTGCCGGACACCGGGGTCCGAAGCGTTGCTACAGTTTCAAGCTTAGTAACAAGAAAACCGGAGGCATCTGGACTACAGGTCGCAGAGAGCAGCCCTAAGTGTCAATACGTAACCGGAGTCAGGGAGAACGGGGACTTTGAGTCAAGTGCACGACAAAAGTAAGGACTTAGTTTTCACCACCTAGAAGGCTCCACCACAATGTTGGCCGGGCAGTACAGCTATTGAGAAAGCTGGAGATTCAGAGTTAACTTCGCTTCAGGCAAGTTGGACTCACCTACATTTGAAGTAAAGGAGGCCTCTAACCTGCTCAGCGGTTACCCGAATGTGCACTCTCCACCCCGACCAGCTCCCCGGGATCTGCTTGAACCATCTACCAGTAAAAGGTATGAAAAGAAGCTGCATTGTGTGTGACTGAATTCTTATCTACACCCTGCATCATCACCATAGACTTCCAGGGACCAGTCTCACCTGTGGGAGACTTGCCACCCAGCTGCCCCATAACATCCCCTGTGAAGATTCTTATAGCAGCGCTGGTCCAATTGACCAGATACCACAGGTGGCGTCACGAACTACCTATCCTAATAATCCCCTGTAAATATTCCCCAATTGTATGAGCGCCCAGGGCCACGGACCGAGTCCTGCTGCCAGTGACAAACCCCATAGACTTTCATGGGCTCGGTGCCGAGTACCCCATTGCCCTGGTACTAAGTGCGACTCACCAGCACCCCTGTCACCACCATCACAGCTGCCAGCGCCCTGTCTCCACAGCTGCCAGCACCCCTCCCACCTCCATCACAGCTGCCTGCAACCCTGTCAATACCAGCACAGCTGTCAGTGCCCTGCAACCACCATCACAGCTGCCAGCACCCCTGTCACCACCATCACAGCTGCCAGCACCCCTGCCACCATCACAGCTGCCAGCACCCCTTCCTCCACAGCTGCCAGTACCCCTCTCATCTCTATCACAGCTGCCTGCAACTCTGTCAATATCAGCACAGCTGTCAGCATCTCCTTCACCATCACAGCTGCCAGCACCCCTGTCACCACCATCACATCTGCCAGCACCCCTGTCACCAACATTACAGCTGCCAGCACCCCTCTCACCTCCATCACAGCTGCCAGCACCCCGTCCACCATCATCAGAGCTGCCAGTACCCCTGTCACCACCATCACAGCTGTCAGCACCCCTGTCTCCACAGCTACCAGCACCCCTCTCACCTCCATCACAGCTGCCTGCAACTCTGTCAATACCAGCACAGCTGTCAGCACCCCTGTCACCGCCATCACATCTGCCAGCACCCCTGTCACCACCATTACAGCTGCCAGCACCCCTCTCACCTCCATCCCAGCTGCCAGCACCCCGTTCACCATCATCAGAGCTGCCAGCACCCCTGTCACCACCATCACAGCTGCCAGCGCCCCTGTCTCCACAGCTGCCAGCACCCCTCCCACCTCCATCACAGCTGCCTGCAACCCTGTCAATACCAGCACAGCTGTCAGCACCCCTGCAACCACCATCACAGCTGCCAGCACCCCTGCCACCATCACAGCTGCCAGCACCCCTGTCACCACCATCACAGCTGCCAGCACCCCTGCCACCATCACAGCTGCCAGCACCCCTTCCTCCACAGCTGCCAGTACCCTCTCACCTCTATCACAGCTGCCTGCAACTCTGTCAATATCAGCACAGCTGTCAGCATCTCCTTCACCATCACAGCTGCCAGCACCCCTGTCACCACCATCACATATGCCAGCACCCCTGTCACCAACATTACAGCTGCCAGCACCCCTCTCACCTCCATCACAGCTGCCAGCACCCCGTCCACCATCATCAGAGCTGCCAGTACCCCTGTCACCACCATCACAGCTGTCAGCACCCCTGTCTCCACAGCTACCAGCACCCCTCTCACCTCCATCACAGCTGCCTGCAACTCTGTCAATACCAGCACAGCTGTCAGCACCCCGCCACCATCACAGCTGCCAGCACCACTGCCACCATCACAGCTACCAGCACCCTGTCTCCACAGCTACCAGCACCCCTCTCACCTCCATCACAGCTGCCTGCAACTCTGTCAATACCAGCACAGCTGTCAGCACCCCTGCCACCACCATTACAGCTGCCAGCACCCCTGCCACCATCACAGCTGTCAGCACCCCTGCCACCACCATCACAGATGCCAGCACCCCTGCCACCATCACAGCTGCCAGCACCCCTGTCACCCCATCACAGCTGCCAGCACCCCTGCCTCCACAGCTGCCAGTATCCCTCTCACCTCCATCACAGCTGCCTGCAACTCTGTCAATACCAGCACAGCTATCAGCACCTCCTTCACCATCACATCTGCCAGCACCCTGTCACCACCATCACATCTGCCAGCACCCCTGTCACCACCATTACAGCTGCCAGCACCCCTCTCACCTCCATCACAGCTGCCAGCACCCCGTCCACCATCATCAGAGCTGCCAGCACCCCTGTCACCACCATCACAGCTGCCAGCATCCCTGTCTCCACAGCTGCCAGCACCCCTATCACCTCCATCACAGCTGCCTGCAACCCTGTCAATACCAGCACAGCTGTCAGCACCCCTGCCACCACCATCACTGTTGCCAGCACCCCTGCCACCATCACAGCTGCCAGCACCCCTGTCACCACCATCACAGCTGCCAGTACCCCTGCCACCATCACAGCTGCCAGAAACCCTGTCACTATCATCACAGCTGTCAGCACCTCCATCACAATCACAGCTGCCAGCAACCCTGCCACCATCACAGCTTCGAGCAACCTTGTCACCACCATCACAGCTGCCAGCACCCCTGTCTCCACAGCTGCCAGCACCCCTCTCACCTCCATCACAGCTGCCTGCAACTCTGTCAATACCAGCACAGCTGTCAGCACCCCGCCACCATCACAGTTGCCAGCAACCCTGTCACTATCATTACAGCTGTCAGCACCCCTGTCACCACCATCACAGCTGTCAGCACCCCTATCACCACTATAACAGCTGCCAGTACCCCTGTCACCACATCACAGCTACCAGCATGCCTGTCACCACCATCAAAGCTGCCAGCACCTTGTCATCACCAGCACAGCTGCCTGCACCCCTGTCACCACATCACATCTGCCAGCACCCCTGTCACCACCATCACATCTGCCAGCACCCCTGTCACCACCATTACAGCTGCCAGCACCCCTCTCACCTCCATCACAGCTGCCAGCACCCGTCCACCATCATCAGAGCTGCTAGCACCCCTGTCACCACCATCACAGCTGCCAGCATCCCTGTCTCCACAGCTGCCAGCACCCCTATCACCTCCATCACAGCTGCCTGCAACCCTGTCAATACCAGCACAGCTGTCAGCACCCCTGCCACCACCATCACTGTTGCCAGCACCCCTGCCACCATCACAGCTGCCAGCACCCCTGTCACCACCATCACAGCTGCCAGTACCCCTGCCACCATCACAGCTGCCAGAAACCCTGTCACTATCATCACAGCTGTCAGCACCTCCATCACAATCACAGCTGCCAGCAACCCTGCCACCATCACAGCTTCGAGCAACCTTGTCACCACCATCACAGCTGCCAGCACCCCTGTCTCCACAGCTGCCAGCACCCCTCTCACCTCCATCACAGCTGCCTGCAACTCTGTCAATACCAGCACAGCTGTCAGCACCCCGCCACCATCACAGTTGCCAGCAACCCTGTCACTATCATTACAGCTGTCAGCACCCTGTCACCACCATCACAGCTGTCAGCACCCCTATCACCACTATAACAGCTGCCAGTACCCCTGTCACCACATCACAGCTACCAGCATGCTGTCACCACATCAAAGCTGCCAGCACCCTTGTCATCACCAGCACAGCTGCTGCACCCCTGTCACCACCATCACATCTGCCAGCACCCCTGTCACCACCATCACATCTGCCAGCACCCCTGTCACCACCATTACAGCTGCCAGCACCCCTCTCACCTCCATCACAGCTGCCAGCAACCCGTCCACCATCATCAGAGCTGCCAGCACCCCTGTCACTATCATCACAGCTGCCAGCACCCCTGTCTCCACAGCTGCCAGCACCCCTATCACCTCCATCACAGCTGCCTGCAACCCTGTCAATACCAGCACAGCTGTCAGCACCCCTGGCACCATCACAGCCTCCAGCACCCTGTCACCACCATCACAGCTGCCAGCACCCCGCCACCATCACAGTTGCCAGCAACCCTGTCACTATCATCACAGCTGTCAGCACCTCCTTCACCATCACAGCTGCCAGCACCCCTGTCACCATCATCACAGCTGTCAGCACCTCCTTCACCATCACAGCTGCCAGCACCCCTGTCACCATCATCACAGCTGTCAGCACCCCTATCACTACATCACAGCTACCAGCATGCCTGTCACCACCATCACAGCTGCCAGCACCCTTGTCATCACCAGCACAGCTGCCTGCACCCCTGTCACCACCACCACAGCTGTCAGCACTCCTGTCACCACCACCACAGCTGCCTGCACCCTTGTCACCACCATTACAGCTGCCAACACTCTTGTCAGCACCACCACAGCTGCCAGCACACCAGTCACCACCGCTACAGCTGTCAGCACTCCTGTCACCACCACTACAGCTGCAAGGACCCCTGTCACCATCAAAGCTGCCAGCACCCCGGTCACCACCATCACAGCTGACAGCACCACTGTCACCACCATCACAGCTTGCAGAACCCCTGACACAACTATCACAGCTGCCAGGACCCCTGTCACCAGCATCACAGCTGACAGCATCACTGCCACCACCATAAGCTGTAATGTCAGCGGTGGACATGGCTGAGCCCCGCCATGACTAACGTTTGCCTCCCTTCTCTGCTGGAGCCCTTATGATGACAGTGGGCAGCCATCGTTGGCTAGGATCTCCTGCTTGTGTGTATGCCCGTCTCTCTGGGAGCCATGTTTTCTAATGTATATCTGTTTATATTTTTAGTGACATTTTTTGATAAAATGAAGTTGTGGTATCCAGTAATTTTAATTATCTCGCAATATAAGATTTAATTTGTGATATAATGGAAGGTTATGGTATCTCCCGCACAGTTTTATGCTCCATACTATGATTTCTCAGAAATGCGTAAGATTTTTAATGTTTTTATGAACTTTCGTGTTTTACTTTTTCTACAATAAAATGAAAATATTTTTTAAATAAGGACCGGATAGATGTGCTGAATTTTTCTTCCATTATTTCTACCATTGCTGTGCATGACACCTTTAAGCTGAATTCATTGCCAGCAGGGCCATCATCAGGGTGTAACTGTTCTTACTGACGTATGGGGCCCTGTCCGGGCCCCATCCTCAACCGACCCCAGGGCAGGATTCGTCTGTTCACTCAGTTTGTGAACATGCATCCTTGGATCGGCTTACTGCTCTGCAATAGGAACCACCAGCCAATCAGAGGCCAGCAGCTGACGTCGGCACACGACGCAGGCGTATATGGTGTCTGTCGAGAAAGAGGACACCACTGTACTGAAATCTATAATATGAGGAGACTATGAGCGGGGAGGGGCGGGATGGTGACCTATGGGGGAGATGGAGACATATGGGGGGCAGGATGGAGGGAGGCAAGATGGAGACATATGAGGACAGGATGGAGGGAGGCAACATAAAGACATATGGGGGCAAGATGGAGACACATCGGGGCTGGATGGAGACATATGGGGACAAGATGGAGGAGGCAAGATAAAGACAAGGGGGCAAAATGGAGACATGGGGCAGGATCTAGACATTTGGGGTGGCAGGATGTAGACATATGGAGACAGGATGGAGGGGACAAGATAAGGACATGTGGGGAGCAAGATGGAGGGCACAAGATCAAGACATATGGTGGACAGGATGGAGACATGGGGGCAGGATGTAGACATATGGGGAAAGGGTGGGGCAAGATGGAGACATATGAGGACAGTATGGAGACATGGGGACAAGATGGAGGGGGCAAGATAAAGACATATGGGGCAAGATGGAGATATATGGGGGCAGGATGGAGACATTGGGGCAAGATTTAGACATGGGAGGCAGGATGGGGACATATGGGGACAGGATGGAGGGGCACAAGATGGAGACATTGGGGGCAAGATAGAGATATATGGGGTGCAAGATGGATACATATGTGGCAAAATAAAGACATATGGGGCAAGATGTAGACCTATGGGGACCGGATGAAGGGGGCAAGATAGAGACATATGGGGGGTAAGATGGAGACATATGGGGACAGTGTGTCGACCCGCCACCACAATTGTGGGTTACCAGGGCAATGGGGTACTCAGAGCCGAGCCCGTAGAAGTCGATGGGGATTTTGTCACAGGTAGCTGTGGCTCGGTCTGTGGCCCGGGCGGTCTGGCGTATGTTGTTGGGGAATATTTACAGGGGATAACTATATACAGTTCGTGACGCCACCTGTAGTATTCTGGTAATTTGTACCAGCGCTGCTGTAGATCTCTGAGGGGATGGTGAGGCAGCTAGATGTCGGGTCCCCTACAGGTGGGACTCTTCCCTCAGGTCGGTAGTTAGGTAGGGATTGTGCAGGCATGCAGTAATAACTCAGTCTCACACAGTCAAAGTCTTTCCATACCTTTACTTGCAGAATGGTAAAGCAGGTCCCAGGGAGGCTGATGGGGTTGATGGAGGATGAGCTTTGAGGCAAACGGTTAAGCAAGTTAGGGGCCTCCTTTAACTCCAATGAAGCTGAGTACGACCAGCCTGAAGCGTAGTCCTCTCTATAATTCCAGCTAATCTTTAGCTGTTCTGCCCGATCAGTGTTGTGGTTGGAGCCTTTTTGTGAGAAAGATGATTTCCTATATTGTCGTGCACTGACTCACGGTCCTCACTTCCCTCTGACCCCAGTTACGTACTGACTATTTGGGCTTATCCGCCGCGACCTAGGGTCCGGTAGATTTCTGGTCATCTTATCACCTTGCTTGAAACAAAGATGATCCTTCGGTCCCCAGTAACCGGTAGATTCGTGCAGGTATTCTTCACCTATAGCACTTCCTTGCTTTCTTCCACTTTTGCCCCTTTGACTTGCTCAGTTCTCAGGAGATATTTCAGCCTGTTTCCAGTGGGGCACAGCTTTGACTAGGCTCGGGTACATTAAAGTACCTATACTAGACTCCACAATTTGAAGCTGAAGATAGAGCAGAGTCCCTAAGACGTCTTCTTTCTCCTAAGTCTGGACACACACTCCTACTGACACTCCCTTCCACACCCCTACTGGGCGTGTTCGAAGGTACATGATGACATGAAGAACACTTAACCTTTACCTCTCCACTCATCCTCCTGGTATTGTGTACCAGGGCTACACATTCCCCCATGGTAAACGACAGCACTCCCGGGCTGTGGAATACAAAAGACATTTTGTTTATGCATAACATTGGAACAATAACATCTTCCCATCCGGGAGGTAAGAATACCTTAAACGTTACAAACTTGATAGAAAAATACAAATAGTATCAAATAGCATTTTCAATAAATAGATATACAAGATACTTGTGAAGGACCCGCACCAAACCTTCAACGTGGGTCCTGGGTGGGCTGCAGGACATCCAAATGCAGACCTCACTCAGTGCCACACCACACGGGTTTTTGGTTCAGAGGTGAGTCAAGGTTTCATGTGAAACCATTAAAAAGGCACAAAGTGCAACTATTCACAGGATACAGTTTTTGGGCTGGCTCAGTCCTCAGCCTCTGAGTCCATTGTAAACGAAGCTTAATAGGGAAAAACACATTTTTATATATAGACTTTTCACAATATATTTACATCAGTTCGTCATAACTATTGCTGATATCTAATGGGTAATTTCCCTTTTGTGATTCTCTCTGATCTACGTGGTGTAGTTTCAGGTAAATCAATTTGCGATCTGTCTGCACTATGAAACGGTAAACCATAGAACTGCCTTAATCTTTCCATGGATCTGGCAAGCGTACTGATGGCTGGGCGGCGTGAGTCAGCTTCACCAGGAGATCCCATAGTATGGGGCGCTGCTTCCGATGATCCATCTTGAGGTTCTACAGGTTGAGGTGTTGCTGGAAGGGGTAACTCCTGAGCGGGTTCAACTGGCATTACAGGCACAACTGGAGATAGAACGTCCTCTTGTGGCTTATAAAACTGCAACACTGGAATTATCACAGCATCTCCCAGTCGGGGCCAATCCGCAGGAAAATCTCCAGATCTGTGTGTATAACCTCTTCCTTTTTCTCTCTTTGATTGAAGACAGGGTTCTTGTCGCAACGTTTCAAGGGTTCCGGACATAGTTTCAAATGGTCTCTAGACACAGTGGTTGTTGTTTTTCCTCCGTCTTTACTGACGACACAAACTTTTCCGTTGTCGTACTTAGAATCTTGTATGACGTAGGGTTCTTGCTCCCACTGATTATCCAGTTTATGCATTTTCCTCTTTCTTTTTAATACTACCTCTCCAGGCATCAAAGGCTTGGCAGGAGCATTTCGGTTGTAAACATCTTCCTGTTTCTCCCGTGCCTTATTGAGACTTTCCTCTACACAGATTTGTACTCTTCTGTATTGCTCTTGCCGATTGACGTCCCAGTTTTCAACAGCGTCGTCTGCCTCCGGTTCTACCACTCCAAGTTCTAGGTCCATTGGTAGTTTTCCAGGCCTTGCTCTCATCAGATAGGCTGGAGTGCAGTTAGTTGAGCTTACAGGTATATGATTATACAAATCAACCAAATCAGGTAGTAATCCGGCCATCGATTCCTGTCTTCCAACGGTATGGATCTCAACAAGTCAAGGACAATATGGTTCATTTTCTCGCAGAGACCGTTGGTTTGAGGGTGATATGGTGTTGTTCTTATTTTCTTGCACCCATACATGTGGCAGAATTCTTTGAATAGATCAGCTTCAAAAGCAGGTCCCTGATCGGTTAAGACTTGCTCGGGATACCCATGCGGTCTGCAGAAGCTTGCTTGAAAGGTCTTCGCGGCCGTCACTGCAGTCTGGTCTTTCACTGGAACGACTACCAGAAATCTGGAGTAATGGTCCACCATGGTCAAGGCGTATGAGTATCCAGATCTACTCGGTGACAGTTTGACGTGGTCCAGGGCCACAATCTCCAGGGGACGAGTCGTCCGGATAGGTTGCAGGGGGGCCTTCTGACTTCCGTAGTCCTTTCTTCTGAGACCACAGGGTCCACAGTTCCGACACCACCTCTCGATGGAGCTGCGCATCCCTACCCAGTAGAACCGGCATCTCAACAGGGTTTCCAGCTTTCTCCAGCCAAAGTGTCCTGCTTGATCGTGGTATGCTTCCAACACCATTGGGACGTCTGTCTTGGGGACCACTATTTGCCAGACCATTTCATGGGTTCTGGGGTTGACGTATCTCCTGCACAACTTCTCACGGTACAGGAACAACCTGCTTCTCTCGTTCCACAGGAGCTTGGCTGGCATAGGTGCATCCTTTTCCAAAGAGGAGCCTTCTTGCTTTAACAACTCCTTGATGTGGCTGACCACTGGATCACTGTCCTGAGTCTCTTTCCAGCTGTGATGGGGTAAAGGATTTAATGTTGCACCATTTTGCTTTCTGTGGACTTGATGCTCGTGGACTACCCCATTTCGATGGAACGCGGGTAGCTCAATTTCTTCCAGGTCGTCCGATTCTTCTTCCGTATCAGAGTCGTGCGGCATTCGGGATAACGCATCAGCATTAGCATTCTTTCGACCTGCCCGGTACTTGATAGTAAACTGGTAATTGGACAACCGAGCCATCCATCGCTGCTCCATGGCACCCAGCTTGGCAGTTTCCAGGTGCGTTAATGGGTTGTTGTCTGTGTACGCCGTGAACTTATTGGAGGCCAGATAGTGCTTAAATCTTTCAGTAATGGCCCAGACCAGCGCCAGAAACTCCAGCTTGAAGCTGCTATAATTTTCCGGATTCCTCTCTGTTGGCCTGAGTTTTCTGCTAGCATAAGCGATGACTTTTTCTTGGCCATTCTGCTTCTGACTGAGAACTGCTCCCAGCCCTTCATTACTGGCGTCGGTGTACAACAGGAACGGTTGGCTGTAATCAGGATAGGTTAAGATCTCATCACCTGTAAGGATCTCTTTCATCTTTTGGAATGCTTCAGCCTGTTCTTTACCCCAATTAAAGGGAGGGTTTCTGCTCTTTAAGGATTGTCCTACCAGGAGGTCCTGCAAAGGAGCGGCCTTCTTCGTGTAATCTTTCACGAATCTCCTGTAGTAACCCGTTAGTCCAGGAACTGTCGCACTTCCTTAAGGTTCTTCGGCTCCGGCCACTTCTGGATGGCAGTGACTTTCTCTGGGTCCGGCGCTACTCCTTCCGAACTGACGATGTGCCCCAAGTATTGTACCTTCTGTTTGAGTAGATGGCATTTTGAGGGTTTTAATTTCATCCCGTACCTGGACAGGGACTCGAATACTTCTGCCAGGTGCTTCAGATGGTCCTCATATGTCTTGGAATACACGATGACGTCGTCTAGGTATAGCAGCACGGTTTCAAAATTGAGATGTCCCAGACAGTTTTCCATCACTCTCTGAAATGTTCCTGGGGCACTACTGAGTCCAAACGGCATTCTGTCGAACTCACAGAGCCCCATTGGGGTGGTGAAAGCCGTTTTCTCACGATCCTCCTCAGCCACAGCCACTTGCCAGTAACCACTAGTCAGATCAAGGGTAGAAAAGTAGTTAGCCGTTTTCAGAGCAGCTAATGATTCCTCTATACGTGGTAGCGGGTATGCATCCTTGTGTGTTATGCGGTTCACCTGCTGTAATCCACACACATTCTCATACTACCATCTTTCTTTTTAACCAAAACTAGAGGGGCTGCCCAGGGACTACAACTATCCCTTATCACCCCAGCTTTCTTCATATCATTCAACATTTCTTTAGCCTTCTGATAATGAGCTGGAGGTATGGGCCTATACCGCTCTTTGATGGGAGGATGACTGCCTGTAGGGATATGATGTTGTACTCCCTTAATTGTCCCAAAATCAAGTGGGTTTTTGCTAAACACTTGGGCGTACTCTTGCACCACCCGTAATACCCCTTGCTTCTGGTGAGCGGGAGTGGTGTCCGTCCCAACATGGAGCTGCTGACACCATTCCGCCACTGAGTTGCTGGGTCATTGTCCTCCTCTGTTTGACAGGAGTCTAAGGACTCAGCCGGGAGAATGGAATTATTGTCGACAGCATGAAGTTTAGCAATGGTTGCATAACGGGGTAAATTTACCTCATCATCTCCCAATTGAGAAGCCGTACAGGTACTCTCCCATTCACCACTTCTACTACTCCTCTAGCAGTCATAAGTGTAGGTCTATGTTCGGAATGGTGGGGTTCTACTACAGCTTGGTAATTCTGTCCTCTCAGACCTATGGCTGCCCTGCACCAAATGATCATTTCACTCATTGGGGGTATCACAATAGGATTCGAGTCAGTGACCCGTACATTACCAATTTCGCCGTCGGTAAGCTTCGCTTGTTGCTGACACACCAGGGCCCGGATCTCCCTTTGGATGACTCCTCTCTGCCTTGGTCGGGCAATCTCAGCGAGCTGTTGGAGCAAGAACACTACTTCTTCCAAACAATTACCAATAACATTAGTACCCAATATTATATTTAGACCATTCTCCTCATTTACAGTCTTCACTACCAGAAGTCCCTGGTCTTTCAACTCCTCTCTTCCCACCTTTACATCTACACATTTTGTTCCAAGTACTTCTACAGGAAGACCATTAGAAGCATACACGGTAAAGTCAAGGCTCGGGGGTTTAAGATCGTCCATTGACCAGTACTTGGTATATAGGGCATCAGGTATGAGGGTGACTTGAGACCCAGTGTCTAGCAATGCTGGAACAGCAATCCCATCTAAAATAATGGACAGGTAGGGTCGCCCGCCCACATACCTGCGGTTCCAGTCTAGGGGCCTGGCGGGTATTCTCCTGGGTGTTGGCCTTGGACCCAGGTTCTGCCCGTTTAAAGGACACTGTGGAGACAAATGACCTTTTCGGTTGCAGCGAAAACAGACGATCTCTCGACGAGAAGGGTGTTGATCAGAGGTTGCTCCTGGGGGTGGCGTTGTCCTCCTCCGGGGGGGCGACGTCTTCTTTCTTCTCCGGTGCATCCACGGGACGTCTTCTGGGCAGTCCGCTAGCAAGATTTTTCCTTCCTCTTCTTTCCGCAGTTGCAGGGCACTCATAACAGCAGCCAGATTTTTAGTCAGCTGGCGCACCTCTGAGCGCAGACAGTCCAATTCACTAGGAGATGTCACCTGCGCTTTGGCTTCAGCCACTAGCGGGGAACAGGGGGTTACTGCCGGTTCCGGAGTGACTTCACCCTGATGATGTTGGGTGGCCACCTCAGGTTTGCCCAGGGGCCGCAGCCCTTTTATTGCCATGTCCTTTAGGGCATCAAAGGTAGCATCCGGATGATCTAAGGACCACCAATTTACAGTTCTGCGTTCCTCTGGGGATCTCAATCCTGTATAAACTGTTCTTTCAACATTTTATTCTCATGGAGAGCATTTAAATTGTTAATTTGCTTGAGTGCTTTCAGGGCTCCTTGCAATCGGCAAGCATAGTCCGGATGCTGTCACCTGGCTGTTGTGAACAGTGATAGAAGGCCATCCGGAGATCCGTTTCTGTGCGGTCTTCAAATATGGCATTTAGTTTAAGGAAAATCGCAGGTACCGACTCCAGATCAACGGTATCCCAAGTCTCCACTTCCCTCTCAGCAGCGCCAGTTAACTGCCCTATTAACACAGCAGCTTTTTGTTTCTCAGGCATGGAGTACATTTCCAATAGGCTGCTTAACTTCCGCTTGAAGCCTGATAATGTGCCTGGCTCACCGCTGTACTGGGGAAGCCATTTCGCCCCAGGCATATATGGGCGTTAGTGGCATGATCGGGACTACCGGACTAGGTGCTGGGCCTGCGCCTCCATCTGGCGCTACAATACCAGACGGTGCGGGATTGAGGCCTCCGGCTGGGGCCGCACTGTCAGCCGGTTGTTGTGACATCCTTGCTCCCCCTTGGTTAAACGGAGCCTACCGGTTTCAGATGCTGCTTCTTCACAGGCACCGCAGTGGGAATAGGACCTTCGTCGCAGGCGCTCTGATGTCAGAGCGTTCACTTCCTGTCGCAGGACCTTCCGATGAGTCAGAGCCGGGGGCGTGCCCAAGACTTTGCGCGCTCTCACAGGTACGCCCACCTTCTTCTCCAACGCTTTAGGCGCGAATCTGGCGGCAAATATGGCGGTATTTGGCGCCAAACAACAGCAACAGTCTTTTTCACTCAAACAGTTACATAGGCACGCAGGGCTCGCAATTCTGCGAGTTTCGCATCCTGTTCGTGACGCCAAGTTTGTTGTGTCGACCCGCCACCACAATTGTGGGTTACCAGGGCAATGGGGTACTCAGAGCCGAGCCCGTAGAAGTCGATGGGGATTTTGTCACAGGTAGCTGTGGCTCGGTCTGTGGCCCGGGCGGTCTGGCGTATGTTGTTGGGGAATATTTACAGGGGTAACTATATACAGTTCGTGACGCCACTGTAGTATTCTGGTAATTTGTACCAGCGCTGCTGTAGATCTCTGAGGGGATGGTGAGGCAGCTAGATGTCGGGTCCCCTACAGGTGGGACTCTTCCCTCAGGTCGGTAGTTAGGTAGGGATTGTGCAGGCATGCAGTAATAACTCAGTCTCACCAGTCAAAGTCTTTCATACCTTTACTTGCAGAATGGTAAAGCAGGTCCAGGGAGGCTGATGGGGTTGATGGAGGATGAGCTTGAGGCAAACGGTTAAGCAAGTTAGGGGCCTCCTTTAACTCCAATGAAGCTGAGTACGACCAGCCTGAAGCGTAGTCCTCTCTATAATTCAGCTAATCTTTAGCTGTTCTGCCGATCAGTGTTGTGGTTGGAGCCTTTTTGTGAGAAAGATGATTTCCTATATTGTCGTGCATGACTCACGGTCCTCACTTCCCTCTGACCCCAGTTACGTACTGACTATTTGGGCTTATCCGCCGCGACCTAGGGTCCGGTAGATTTCTGGTCATCTTATCACCTTGCTTGAAACAAAGATGATCCTTCGGTCCCCAGTAACCGGTAGATTCGTGCAGGTATTCTTCACCTATAGCACTTCTTGCTTTCTTCCACTTTTGCCTTCGACTTGCTCAGTTCTCAGGAGATATTTCAGCCTGTTTCCAGTGGGGCACAGCTTTGACTAGGCTCGGGTACATTAAAGTACCTATACTAGACTCCAAAATTTGAAGCTGAAGATAGAGCAGAGTCCCTAAGACGTCTTCTTTCTCCTAAGTCTGGACACACACTCTACTGACACTCCCTTCCACACCCCTACTGGGCGTGTTCGAAGGTACATGATGACATGAAGAACACTTAACCTTTACCTCTCCACTCATCCTCCTGGTATTGTGTACCAGGGCTACACAACAGGATGGAGGGGCAGAAGATGGAGACATGGGGGCAAGATGGATACATAGGGGCAAGATAGAGACATATGGGCGGACAAGATGTAGACCTATGGGGACAGAATGGAGGGGGCAAGATAGAGACACATGGGGGCAAGATAGAGACATATGGGGACAGGATTAAGTGGGGCAAAATGGAGACATATGAGAGGCAATGTAGAGACACATGGGGGAGATGGAGACATATGGGGCTTTAGCATGGTTCAATGAGAGGCAGGAGGAGACATGTGGGGGCAAGATGGAGACATATGGGAAAGGATTAAGTGGGGCAAAATGGAGACATATGGAGGCAATTAGAGACACATGGGGAGGAGACTATGGGGCTTTAGCATGGTTCAACTGAGAGGGTAGGATGGAGACATGTGGGGCAAGATGGAGACATATGGGGAAAGGATTAAGTGGGGCAAGATGGTGACATATGGGAGGCAATATAGAGACACATGGGGGAGATGGAGACATATGGGGCTTGGCATGGTTCAACTGAGAGGGCATGATGGAGACATGTGGGGGCAAGATGGAGACATATGGGGAAAGGATTAAGTGGGGCAAAATGGAGACATATGGGAGGCAATGTGATGATACGCTGGACTGGAAGCTTCATTTCTTGTGCTGTTCTAGAACTTTCCACATAGAACTACGACCCCCATCGTTTTGCCAGCACAGAGCAAAGCCACCCCCTCTTCACCTTGTGCCTGCAGCCTCGCTGCAAGTCACTGTTTGAACGTACAGCTCACTCTATCCTTTAACCCCCAGCTCAGGAATTCCTCAGGAATTTCCTTTGTCTTCAAGCTTCAGCTTTCTCTTCTCCCATTCTATAAAGTGGTAATCTAATCATCTGTCTATAATATGCCGTGAGCTTATGATAGAAACACGGACCTGCTGTTCTGTAACGTGCCCCCATTAGGCGTCATTCCCGCGGTACTGGTGAACCCGTAACTCCAACAGAACCCGAGAAATGGATTCTTGGATGCACTATGAACTATCTCACCCAAGTTTGGGCTCATTTGAACAGTCATTTCAAAATAAGATCACGATAGATCTGCCATTTTTCTGCTAGGTTCCCAGGATGAGGTATGGTCCTTATGATCTTCCAGAACTTTAAAACTATAACTTCTAGCCCTGGAGGTGGCCAGAAAACCATTCCTTTTGTGGGTCACCAGCCACATGTATAGTCTTGCAGCTAGCCCTTCGGCCATTCAGGCTGTGATGACGTGACTAACAGATCTGCAAATGAACTATGACGTGTGGCTTCTCCCCCAGCTTGTCTTGCATGACCTAAGTACCATGTAAGTTTTTCACCTTTAATCCTGTTTTGTTTTAACTGTATTGTACATAATTGTATTGTCTCAGCTTGTTACATCTTTTTAAACTGTATAAACACTGCCTGCAATTTTAGGAATAAACATATAAAAATTATTAGTTTGTTTCTCCTGCTCTATAAACGATTTTGCCGTGCCTAAAGTATACGTACTGATTTGGGGTTGCTACGGACCCTCTTGATAAATTGTTCATTAAGTAAATCGTAGTGTACACTCGGTCCCAGCGCTGGGCTCCTGCACTCCTTGCTACTCACCTGTTCCTCTAGCTGTCCCCCTGCAGCAGTCTGCGCGCGGGTGGGGTCTCCTGTCCCATCTGCTCCTAGGCGTCTGGTGTCCTCTCCCCTTCCTGGCACGCTGCTGGCAGGCCTCCAGTTAGTCTGCTTAGGATGCGAGGCCCCGCCCCCCCCATGTCTCTCTTAAGGGGCAGCGTGCATTTTTTGAAATAGCTAATTAACCAATGGCTGCGCACTCAGTACTATATCTGGTCACTCCACCATTTGGGGAGTGCCGGAGCAACGTGTTCTATCATTGCTACATCGGTTCTGTTCCTGATCTGTCTGCGCTGCGTCTGCGTCTCTGTGCTTTGCTGTTACTGTTTGTCTCCTCAGATCATTGCTAACCGTATCTGGCTAACCTGGACAATCTGGCTATTACTGGGCAAGTGTCATCCCCTTCGCCATCAGCATCCGTATCCGTGGACCGTGCAAGGTCCTGGAGCCAGCCTACTACCATCCGTTCTGGACCAGGACCTTACCCTTCTCCGTCAAGAACCTCCACAGACTCTGTAAATAAACCCGTTACCCTTTTGGTCCCTCTGGGACAGCTGCCACGTGTCCGGGGTCTAACGGAGGTAGCCTGTGTCCTCCGGGTATTCCATTTGGGCTGTTCGAGGGGTTACTAGGGTACCCGGGGTCACAGTTACGCCCCCTTTAAAAAATAAAAAACGAATGTGAACTTCACCACCTTGCCTCCGCTTTCCTTGTTACACTTAGCTGGTGGGCCTAAGGGGTGTAAAG
>JARQOD010006407.1:0-43038 GCA_033576555.1 Oophaga sylvatica | reverse complement strand
GGGTGGAGACTCCATTCCCCGGGATCCATCCTTCTGCGACTGAGAAAGTCCGCTGTAATATTCTGAACCCCTGGAATGTGAATCGCCGAAATGGCTGGTACACTGGCCTCTGCCCAAATCAAATTCGGGACACCTCTACATGAGTCTGGAACTCCTTGTCCCCTTGGTGATTGATATACGCGACACCCGTCGCATTGTCTGTCTGCACTCGGACTGGCAGACCGCTCAAAGGGACCGTCCAATGTTGGAGGCAAAGGAAAATCGCCCTCAATTCCAGGATGTTGATCGGAAGAACAGACTCTTCCGATGACCATACCCCTGAATCCAGAGATTGTTCCAAACACCCCCCCAGCCCGTCAGGCTGGCATGGTGGTTATGACTGACCACTTCGGAGGGAGAAAAGACTTCCCAGGGAGAATGCCCTGGACGTAACCACCATTCTAGAGAATCCCGCACCGCGCGAGAAATGGTGACACTGCAATCCAGCGATTGCGACTGGTTCCATCGACTCAAGATGAACCTTTGGAGAGTCCTGGAATGGAACTGGGCAAAAGGAATTGCCTCCATGGACGCCACCATCAGTCCCAGAAGACGCATACACTTCCGAAGGGACATTGCCTTTGAGGATTTCATAATCTGTACATGTCGAAGAAGACATGACTGTTTGTCTGGTGGTAGGAAACTACCGACCGAACGTGTCGAGATGCATTCCCAAAAAGAGGATTGTCCTCGATGGTTCCAGGGACGACTTCTCCCAATTGACAGCCAACGAAGTCCTTCAGAAACTGAAGAGACAAATCCCGAGCCGTCAACGCCTCCTCCTCCGAGGAAGCCACGATCAAAAGATCGTCCAGATAAGGGAGAATCGTAATCCCCTGTCTTCGAAGGATTGCCATGAGGGGCGCCAGAATTTTTGTAAAGCCCCTTGGCGCTGAGGCTAAGCCGAACGGCAGAGCCACGAACTGGTAATGATTCTGACCTATGGCAAATCGAAGAAAGCGCTGATGAGCCTTTCCGATGGGAATATGCAAATAGGCGTCGCGAATGTCGATTGACACCAGAAAATCGTTCTGTGACAGAGCTGCCACAACGGAGCGAAGCGACTCCATGCGAAATTTCCGGGCATGGACATGCGTTTAATCGCTTGAGATCCAGAATCGGGCGAAATTTGTTCTCCTTTTTGGGAACTATAAAAAGGTTGGAATAAAAACCTTTCCCTCGGTCCTCTGACGGAACCGGTATCACTACACCCTTTTGTAGCAGAGATTTGACCTCTCGCTGTAGAGCGACAACAAGCTCGGGTTCCGACGGAACGCGAGACTGACAAAAAATTTGGGGGTCGAGAAGCAAACTCTATGAAATAGCCTGCCGACACTATCCGCGTTGCCAGGAATCTGGAACGCGAGCCATCCAAGTCGCCTTGAAAAGAAGCAGGCGACCCCCCACTCGAGAATCCTCGAGTGGACCCTGGCGTCAATTCGACTTTGCGGGCTTCTTGTCAAGTTCCCGCTTGTCCTGGCGGAAACTCTGCTTCCAGGGAGTACGAGTTTTCTGAGAGGATTTCTTTCCTGAGAAGGAAGGACGACCCGATCCCCACGAGGAGTGACTAGATCGTCCTCGGCCCCGAAAGGACCGCCGACCACTATAGACACCAGGCTTACTGGACACCGAGGCCATGGCCCTACGCTGTGGTAATGCTGATTCCTTCGCCTTAGCCTTGGAAATCAGCTCTGTGAGGTCGGATCCAAAAAGATGGCCACCCTTGTAAGGTAAGGCCAACAACCCTTGTTTGGAAACTGCGTCCCCGGCCCACTGTCTGAGCCATAAAGCTCTTCTGACTGTGACCGCTGAAGATTGCGCTTTGGCCAGCAGAGATGCCGTATTCAGACCGGCATCAAAGATATAACAGGCTGCCGTTTCTAACCATTCACAAGTTTCCCGTATCTCAGATAACGGAGATTCATTTTGCAACTCCGTCTTCAGACGTGCCAACCAGCTTAGAGAAGCTCTAGCAGCACACATGGATCCTAGCACTGCTCGGAATCCATGACCCGCAGCCTCATAGCTTGCTTTTGCCGCCAATTCTGTTTTTCTATCCAAAGGCTCCTGTAAGCTCGCTTTTCCCTTAATAGGGAGTAGTGAGGATTTACTAAGCTGAGATAAAGACACATCCACCTCAGGAGCAGAAGTCCAATTAGCCTTTGACTCCGCAGAGCAAGGATAAAGTGTATCCAAGAAATGCGTTCCATAAAAACGCTTATCTGGACATAGACGTTCCTCCTCTATTACACTATTAAGCTCATCCAGAGCTGGCAATGTTGTACGCGAAGCACGGGACTCCTGGAACATGCGTGCTGATTTACCAGGACGACTAGTTACCTCCTCCGGTAACTGTAGTATATCTCTCATGGCTTCAATTAATGCCTCCGTACGCTTCACCATAGAGGAACGCCCCTGCGGCTCGTCCGCATCTGAATCGGATATTTCTCCATCCGAATTTAAAGGGGAACTCTGCCCAATATCAGATACGTCTGACTCGCTCCGTGTAGAGGCCGGTAACGGCCTGCGTCGCTTCCTCTGAGAGGAATTAGCAGACACATATTGACCTAAAAGGTCAGACAAGTTGTTGATCGATCGAGCGATATCATCCAATTTTTCACCGCTGTCGACCGCAGCGCTAGACGCTGTGGAGGTCTGCGTATCTGATTGCCGCAATGGCACTGGGACGTGGTCCGCGGCATCTGAACTCTGTTCAGACATGTCTCACCTGTATGAGCAGGTCAAAGCGGTAATACCAGCAAAAACTATGCGTTTTTTTTTTTTTTTTATACGCTGAAGGGTTAACGCTCCACCAGGCAGGGTTACCCCAGCGGTATTCAGTCAAAAAATTTAGCTGGTAGAAATAACCCTCAGAGGGGTTAATATTGCAAACTCACCACAATATATATGTTTGTGAGCCCCAGCCAATTTTATGTCTCTAATGAGACTGCAGCTGCAGGATAGCGATCGCTGCGCTGCGGTCTGAGGAGCCCAGGAGCCTGTGTAATGGCCGCCACAGTGAGGAAGTCGCAGGAGAAACGCCAGAGCGCGCGTCTTCCTGCTCAGAAGACCGGGAAAAGTTAGGCCACGCCCCCCGCTAGCTCAAATATTGAGCGTGAACTCCCCCGCTCCTGCTCCCTCTCTGTCCTGCAGCTATCTGCCTGCGGACAAAAGATCACCACATCTACTTGTAACAGCGCTGTCACAGCAGCACTGAAGCATACTGACATACAAGTAATAGCGCTGCTCACTCAGACGCTAAAGCACTCACACATAATTATAATAAAAAATTTGTGTGGAGTACTCACCAGCTTAGCGCCACAGGGACCCTCAGGGGTTTCTGGCGCTATGCCCATGCTTCCCCCCAGGGCGGGAAGCGCAGTGACCCCAGTGTGTGGTATGCGCCCCCGCCAGGGAAAACTCTCCTCATCCCCCAGGGCCGGCAAGGATTCTGCAGGGACCATTATGTAGTTACAGATCCGCCAAGGGAGAGGCTGGTGAAATACATTGATAAACATGTAATAGCGCTGTCACCGCAGCGCTGAAGCATACTGATATACATGTAATATCGCTGCCATCAGACGCTAAAGCACTCACACATTAATAATAAAATTTGTGTGGAGCACTCACCAGCCAAAAGCGCCACAGGGACCCTCAGGGGTTTCTGGCGCTGTGCCCATGCTTCCCCCCAGGGCGAGGAACGCAGTGACCGCACGTGTGGTTTGCGTCCCGCCAGGGAAGCTCTCCTCATCCCCCAGGGCCGGCAAGGATTCTGCAGGGACTTTGAGTAAATACAGATCTGCCAAGGTAGAGGTTGGGGTACAGCAGCGCTGGTACCCTGAGACCTCTAGACCAACTAGTGATCCAAGTCTCCTGTCCGAATATAAAATAATAAAATCTTCTGAGGAGCTGCATTAGCAGCGACCGTCCTCTGAGACCTCAAATCTTAGACTGGAGCTGAGTAGGAGGAGCCCGAGCTGGAGGGGCCAGCCAGTCAGCACTCTTTTGATCTGAGGTGACATCCTGATCTGGGGCTCCGCCTACCCATCAGTAATGAATACTGTGGCTCTCTTCCTTCCATCTGCAGCTGAAATAATTATTTTTGCATCAGTTTATTCCGCGAGCTATAACTTTTTTATTTTTTCGCTGATGATGCTGTATAGCGGCTTGTTTTTTGCGGGACAAGATGACGTTTTCAGCGGTACCATGATTACTTATATCCGACGTTTTGATCGCGTGTTATTGCACATTTTCCAAGCGGTATGATGATTAATGCAGGCATTGCTGACAGAGGTGTCCACATTCACCCAGAAATTCAGGTATCAGCCAAATAAGAGGTATGTTCACATAGGTCAGGGACTCACCAGACTTGAGACCACCTTGACGATGGTTGGTGGGAAATTAATATTTGGCCAAATGTTATACTAAGCGTCTCAAATTTTTCCTTATACTCCAAAGCTGTATTGCTGTTCAAAATTTCACGTATTCCATATTGTCATGCTTTAGTATGTTAAGAGTGCAGCCTTTTTTCGTATTTTGTACATGGGGGTAGCTCCCCCTGGTTTGCACCTAATTCACATTAGTCTGGATGTGCCAGTCAGTTTTTTTGTCTTCTCATCACCCTAATAACCCATCACCCTAATGACCCATCCCCCTCATAACTCATCCCTCTCATCACCGGGCTGGACATTGGATGTGGCTTCAATTGTAAGGTACCCAACACTCACAATGTCCTCACTCCTGATAATCACACAAGACTGAGATCGCCGTCACAACTTTTACTTTTTCACAGATAGGAAACATTAGATGGCCGGTGTCAGTTATCTTGCCACTACTGATTTGGGGCTTGTAAGGAAAAGGTTGTCGCCATTTTGTATAGGGCCTGTACCAGCCTCCATTTTGTCAGTTCACACAGCCACAGACTTTTAGCTACACAGGGCCTATTAGCATATTCAGTACGGCCAGCTTTGATGTCCACTATGAATCAATAGGCCTTTACATGCTAATTGGTTTAGGCCAGGGTCTGAATAAGAGGGTCAGTCGTATGGTAATTAGCTCAAGCTCAAGCCATTGTTTCCTGCTCCATATGAATTGCAGGCCAGTTAATATGCATGCTTCAAAGCAAATGGGGAAGGGCCTAGCAGGTTTAAAAGCTGTAGCCAGGAAGAGGCTGGTCTCTCATTCCATTTTCACACACAGAAGCACCAGGGACAGACTTGCCAAATGGAGCTGCAGCACATGCATTGGGGGCTGTCCAGCAACTGAAGACTTTCACCTGGGGAACGCAGAGCTCCATGCCTCCCCATGACCATACAACCCGGTAATATTGATCTATAGCTAATACCTTTTAGCCTTGTACATTATTGTTGTATTCTTACTCTGACTGCAAATCCATTGTAATTACGTTGTATAGCTTTACTGTATATTTCTGTAATTATCTAGTGCGCCCTTAAGGCAAATTAAACCATAAAATTAATCTTGGGCTGATGCTTTTACTCTGATCACGAATCTTAGAATACCCAGTGGGTAGCAGGACACCTTCCCCGGCGGCCATTTGCTCTAGGTGCAGTTCTCTTACTGACTTGAGAGACAAAGGGGGCGCCGGAGAGCTGTACCTGTGGAGTTACGTCCCATTGGTGACGTGGGAGGAAAGGGATCGTCCGTCACATTTGGTAGCGGCGGTGGTATCAGAAGCTGTGATACCCGGGCTACCGTGTGGCGGCCGGCTGAGTTCCTCACAGGGCTTATAGGCAGGGGTCACAGTTATGTAAAAAAAAAATATGCAGATTCATTCCCAATTAGTCCTGAAGTTGAAAATGTATGTCCCATCATGATCAGATCTATACAAACCCCAATATTCCCATCTGACCATCGGCACTGAAGAGAGAAAGTATAGACATCCAGTTTCCCCCGAAGAGAACCAGAGTTACCTCTACAATGGGAGATTTTCACTTCCCTTCCTCTGGAATCTACAAGTCTCCCTCTTTCTATGTCTCACAATAGAAACCCTGTGTTAGCGATCTGGTCAGCACAGGTAGTCAGAGCCTCAGAGGGAGTTGTCATCAGTTTTGCCACTTCTCATCTATACGCCAGCTCCTGACTTCCTCTACGTTACACATGTGGTTAATTACCCCACCGAGTGTCAGACTGTCCTCATCTCCTGGAGATTCTATATACCATCTATAACAAGCAGTCCTCGCACGTGTTGTGGATCATGCAGCCACAGGGGCTCGGACATATTATTGGGCAACCATGATCCTGGAATTACACCCGAGCAGGAGCGCTCATCACTAGTATACACATATCTGTGAGTACATCACAAACTCATACACAGATACAGACAGAATACACAAAATAATAACGCTCTCACCTTCCAGGAACTGCAGAAGCGGCGGAATCTCCTGCTCCCAGCACTGCCCGATACTGGGGTGGATGTTAATCTGAAGAACTGACAAAAGGCGAAGAGCAGCGGCGGTCCTCCCATCATCAGGGTCCAGAGACGCCGATACCACCTAAGAAAGGAAATACTATAGTATATACTATATACATCACTACAGGACTAGAAGTGTCCGCTCCTCCTCACCGTCCTCCTGGGTATATACTATATACATCACTACAGGACAGGACTAGAAGTGTCCGCTCCTCCTCACCGTCCTCCTGGATATATACATCACTACAGGACAGGACTAGAAGTGTCCGCTCCTCCTCACCATCCTCCTGGGTATATACTATATACATCACTACAGGACAGGACTAGAAGTGTCCGCTCCTACTCACCGTCCTCCTGGGTATATACTATATACATCACTACAGGACTAGAAGTGTCCGCTCCTCCTCACCGTCCTCCTGGGTATATACTATATACATCACTACAGGACAGGACTAGAAGTGTCCGCTCCTGCTCACCGTCCTCCTGGGTATATACTATATACATCACTACAGGACAGGACTAGAAGTGTCCTCTCCTCCTCACCGTCCTCCTGGGTATATACTATATACATCACTACAGGACAGGACTAGAAGTGTCCGCTCCTCCTCACCGTCCTCCTGGGTATATACTATATACATCACTACAGGACAGTACTAGAAGTGTCTGCTCCTCCTCACCGTCCTCCTGGGTATATACTATATACATCACTACAGGACAGGACTAGAAGTGTCCGCTCCTGCTCACCGTCCTCCTGGGTATATACTATATACATCACTACAGGACAGGACTAGAAGTGTCCGCTCCTCCTCACCGTCCTCCTGGGTATATACTATATACATCACTACAGGACAGGACTAGAAGTGTCCGCTCCTGCTCACCGTCCTCCTGGGTATATACTATATACATCACTACAGGACAGGACTAGAAGTGTCCGCTCCTCATCACCGTCCTCCTGGGTATATACTATATACATCAGTACAGGACTAGAAGTGTCCGCTCCTCCTCACCGTCCTCCTGGGTATATACTATATACATCACTACAGGACAGGACTAGAAGTGTCCGCTCCCCCTCACCATCCTCCTGGGTATATACTATATACATCACTACAGGACAGGACTAGAAGCGTCCGCTCCTCTCACCGTCCTCCTGGGTATATACTATATACATCACTACAGGACAGGACTAGAAGGTCCGCTCCTCCTCACGTCCTCCTGGGTATATACTATATACATCACTACAGGACAGGATAGAAGTGTCCGCTCCTCCTCACCGTCCTCCTGGGTATATACTATATACATCACTACAGGACAGGACTAGAAGTGTCCGCTCCTCCTCACCGTCCTCCTGGGTATATACTATATACATCACTACAGGACAGGACTAGAAGTGTCCGCTCCTCATCACCGTCCTCCTGGGTATATACTATATACATCACTACAGGACAGCACTAGAAGTGTCTGCCCTCCTCACCGTCCTCCTGGGTATATACTATATACATCACTACAGGACAGGACTAGAAGTGTCCGCTCCTCCTCACCGTCCTCCTGGGTATATACTATATACATCACTACAGGACAGGACTAGAAGCGTCCCTCCTCCTCACCGTCCTCCTGGGTATATACTATATACATCACTACAGGACGGGACTAGAATGCGTCCACTCCTCCTCACCATCCTCCTGGGTATATACTATATACATCACTACAGGACAGGACTAGAAGCGTCCCTCCTCCTCACCTCCTCCTGGGTATATACTATATACATCACTACAGGACAGGACTAGAAGCGTCCCTCCTCCTCACCATCCTCCTGGGTATATACTATATACATCACTACAGGACAGTACTAGAAGTGTCTGCTCCTCCTCACCGTCCTCCTGGGTATATACTATATACATCACTACAGGACAGGACTAGAAGCGTCCGCTCCTCCTCACCGTCCTCCTGGGTATATACTATATACATCACTACAGGACAGGACTAGAAGTGTCCGCTCCTCCTCACCACCCTCCTGGGTATATACTATATACATCACTACAGGACAGGACTAGAAGGTCCGCTCCTACTCACCGTCTTCCTGGGTATATACTATATACATCACTACAGGACAGGACTAGAAGGTCCGCTCCTCGCACCGTCCTCCTGGGTATATACTATATACATCACTACAGGACAGGACTAGAAGCGTCCGCTCCTCCGCACCGTCCTCCTGGGTATATACTGTATACATTAGGGGACACTCACCAGCAGTCTTGCGTACAGAGCGTGTGGTGATGGCAGATTCACTGTGAACACAAAATTAAAGTCATTAGACAAGTAGAGCAGAACACTAATGTCCTAAGAGGGGTCACAATATTGGGGGGTGGAGATCCTGCGAAGGGGTAACAAATTGGGGGCAGTGAAGTTCTTATCAGGGGTGACATATTGGGGGAAGGCGGAGCTTACAATGGGTGACATATTGGGGGCGGCAGAGCTGGTAATTGGGGTGACATTGAGCGGTGGTGGAGCTCCTAGGGAGGAGTGACATTATGGAGGAGGCAGAGCTCTTAGAGGGGTGACATTGGGGGGGCAGAGCTCTTAGAGGGGTGACATTGGGGGGCAGAGCTCTTAGAGGGGTGACATTGGGGGGTCAGAGCTCTTAGAGGGGTGACATTGGGGGGTCAGAGCTCTTAGAGGGGTGACATTGGGGGAGGCAGAGCTCTTAGAGGGGTGACATTGGGGGGGCAGAGCTCTTAGAGGGGTGACATTGAGGGGGCAGAGCTCTTAGAGGGGTGACATTGAGGGGCGAGCTCTTAGAGGGTGACATTGAGGGGGCAGAGCTCTTAGAGGGGTGACATTGAGGGGGCAGAGCTCTTAGAGGGGTGACATTGAGGGGGAGAGCTCTTAGAGGGGTGACATTGAGGGGGTAGAGCTCTTAGAGGGGTGACATTGAGGGGGCAGAGCTCTTAGTGGGGTGACATTGGGGGGGCAGAGCTCTTAGAGGGGTGACATTGGGGGGGGCAGAGCTCTTAGAGGGGTGACATTGAGGGGGCAGAGCTCTTAGAGGGGTGACATTGGGGGGCAGAGCTCTTAGAGGGGTGACATTGGGGGGGCAGAGCTCTTAGAGGGGTGACATTGGGGGGGCAGAGCTCTTAGAGGGGTGACATTGGGGGGCAGAGCTCTTAGAGGGTGACATTGAGGGGCAGAGCTCTTAGAGGGTGACATTGGGGGGCAGAGCTCTTAGAGGGGTGACATTGGGGGGCAGAGCTCTTAGAGGGGTGACATTGGGGGGCAGAGCTCTTAGAGGGGTGACATTGGGGGGGGCAGAGCTCTTAGAGGGGTGACATTGGGGGGGCAGAGCTCTTAGAGGGGTGACATTGGGGGGCAGAGCTTTTAGAGGGGTGACATTGAGGGGCAGAGCTCTTAGAGGGTGACATTGGGGGGCAGAGTCTTAGAGGGGTGACATTGGGGGGCAGAGCTCTTAGAGGGGTGACATTGGGGGGCAGAGCTCTTAGAGGGGTGACATTGGGGGGCAGAGCTTTAGAGGGGTGACATTGGGGGGCAGAGCTCTTAGAGGGGTGATATTGAGGGGCAGAGCTCTTAGAGGGGTGACATTGGGGGGCAGAGCTCTTAGAGGGGTGACATTGGGGGGCAGAGCTCTTAGAGGGGTGAATTGAGGGGCAGAGCTCTTAGAGGGGTGACATTGGGGGGCAGAGCTCTTAGAGGGGTGACATTGGGGGGGCAGAGCTCTTAGAGGGGTGACATTGGGGGGCAGAGCTCTTAGAGGGGTACATTGGGGGGCAGAGCTCTTTAGAGGGGTAATATTGAGGGGGCAGAGCTCTTAGAGGGGTGACATTGAGGGGGGCAGAGCTCTTAGAGGGGTGATATTGAGGGGGGCAGAGCTCTTAGAGGGGTGATATTGGGGGGCAGAGCTCTTAGAGGGGTGACATTGGTGGGGCAGAGCTCTTAGAGGGGTGACATTGAGGGGGCAGAGCTCTTAGAGGGGTGACATTGGGGGAGGCAGAGCTCTTAGAGGGGTGACATTGGGGGAGGCAGAGCTCTTAGAGGGGTGACTTGGGGGGGCAGAGCTCTTAGAGGGGTGACATTGGGGGGCAGAGCTCTTAGAGGGGTGACATTGAGTGGGCAGAGCTCTTAGAGGGGTGACATTGGGGGGAGGCAGAGCTCTTAGAGGGGTGACATTGGGGGAGGCAGAGCTCTTAGAGGGGTGACATCTTGGGGGTGGGCTCACCGTTCACATTGAAGTTGATGAGGAACTCCTCCACGCCTTCCTCCTGCTTCTTCTGGCCCAGGTGCACCAGGCTCTTGCACACCGGGGTCAGGGCGTTGGTGAACTGTACAGGGACCACAAACTCCAGCAGGTGGGGCCACAGGATCTGCCGTAGGAACAGGATGTGAGCAGCGGGTTAACTATTTACCTGCCATAAGCCTGCATTAACCTCTTCCTGCCAGCAGTACACCGCAGCTTCGGGATGTGAGCGGAGCACAGGGTCACGTTTCACGCATCAAGTAAAAGAATCGCACAAAAGTCAGAATCAAAGACAAAATAACAAAATGTGAAGACAAGGTGCGGCGGTGGCGGGGACTCACACTGCTCATGCGCTCCACCGTGGTGCTGATCAGGTACAGGGTGTTGATACTGATCCGTCTCACGCTTTCTTCCGTCACGTCTTCCTGCTCGGTGCTCTGCCGCCTTAGCTGATGATGGAGGGGAGACCGTTAATATCCGAGGGGTCCCAGCTGGACGCTCCGGATGTGATGGAGCAGAACCCACACAGCTGGTACTACTACTCCCAACCGGCACCTTACCGAGCTCTCCGCAGACACGCAGCACAGCCGGATGATGTAGTCCAGCAGCACCTCTCCCCCCGGCTGCTCCAGGTAGCCGTGATGTGCCATGGTACTGATCAGCTGCACCATCGCCTTTCTCACCTGCCGAGAGAAAAGAGTACAGGAGACCGCCGGATGTAACGAGACCGGAGCCCCAGGGGCAGAGACAAGCCAAACAAGGGGCCCCTGGGGTAGACGCACCAAGCAGATGTGAGGACCCCAGGCGAGCCCACCACACACAAACACGGACCCTGGGTGAGCCACACACAGGGGAGAACCCCGGGGCGAGCCCACCAGACACACACACACACGGGAGAAACCCGAGGCGAGCCCACCAGACACACACAGGAGGACCCTGGAAGAGCCCACCACACACAAACACGGACCCTGGGTGAGCAACACACAGGGGAGAATCCCGGACGAGCCCACCAGACACACACACACACACGAGGACCCTGGAAGAGCCCACCACACACAAACGCGGACCCTGGGTGAGCCACACACGGGAGAATCCCGGACGAGCCCACCAGACACACACACACACGGGAGGACCCTGGGTGAGCCTCTTTTTTTGGGGGGGGGGGTGTTTAGGGGACGCACCCTGTTGCTGCCGTCCTGGAGGGACGCTCTGACCGCAGTCAGGATCAGAGGTTTTTTCACATCCATCAGAGAAGCTGAAATCGAAGATTAGTCAGAGAATGAGAGAAATCCATTATCATCAGATGGGAGACATGTGGCCCCGGCCCCCGTTTACCTGCAGAGTTGATGACCTGCTTGAGGATTATCAGCGTCCCCACACGCACTTTGGGGTTACTGGTCTCCAGTTTGGGGAGCAGAAATGACAGGAGGTTGTCAGGAAACGAAGAGGCTGTGGGAAGGACGAACAGAGTTCACAGCAGACGAGGCACAGGACGAGGCCACAGGGGAACGAGGCCACAGGGGAACGAGGCCACAGGGGAACGAGGCCACAGGGAACGAGGCACAGGGACCGAGGCCACAAGACGAAGCACAGCGGACCGAGGATACAGCGGACCGAGGATACAGCGGACCGAGGATACAGCGGACCGAGGATACAGCGAAACCGAGGATCACAGCGAAACGAGGTACAGCAAACAGAGGTCACAGCAAACAGAGGTCACAGCAAACAGAGGTCACAGCAAACAGAGGTCACAGCAAACAGAGGTCACAGCAAACAGAGGTCACAGCAAACAGAGGTCACAGCAAACAGAGGTCACAGCAACAGAGGTCACAGCAACAGAGGTCACAGCAAACAGAGGTCACAGACAGAGGTCACAGCACGAGGTCACAGCAACAGAGGTCACAGCAAACAGAGGTCACAGCAAACAGAGGTCACAGCGACGAGGACACACGGACGAGGCACAGCACCGAGGTCACAGCGACCGAGACCAAGGACGGGCCACAGCGGACGAGGCCACAGCGGACCGAGGACCACAGCGGACCGAGGCCACAGCGGACCGAGGCCACAGCGGACCGAGGCCACAGCGGACAGAGGCCACAGCGGACAGAGGCCACAGCGGACAGAGGCCACAGCGGACAGAGGCCACAGCGGACAGAGGCCACAGCGGACAGAGGCCACAGCGGACAGAGGCCACAGCGGACAGAGGCCACAGCGGACAGAGGCCACAGCGGACAGAGGCCACAGCGGACAGAGGCCACAGCGGACAGAGGCCACAGCGGACCGAGGTTACAGCAAGGCCTCGTGCCAAAACCCTATAAACACCCGGGAAGACGAGAAGCAGAAAACCTCAACTATCACAAGGATCAGGACGTAGGAAATGTAGGAAAACATGAAGAGGAAAGTAACAAACAGCAAAAAGTACAACAACGTCACTCAGTAGCGGCAAGAACCTCGATGTCACAATGTATCCATCACAAGTGCTGGTATAAGGAGGGAGAAACAGGAAAGGAAACGCTGGAATAGAAACATCAGCAGGACAAACGTCCATTAACAGAAGGTCGTCTAGAAGCGAGGAGAAGATCACCAATGAATCCGAACAGATGCAGCAGGGAATGACAGTGACAGCGTCAATACCGGGTGCACCGATCCCAAGGACTATATAGAGGTGAGTGGAGACCGATGAGCAGACGCGGGGACAGTCACACTTCCTCGCTGCACGCGCGTCGGGGGCTCGGCCACACAGGTCCACTTCTACTTTGCACGCTGGTTTTTCCTATCCTTTCTGTATTTTTGTGGCCGGGATCTCTCCCACCTTATACCAGCACTTGTGATGGACACATTGTGACATCGAGGTTCTTACCATTCCGTGAGTGACGTCGGTGGCACTTTATGGCTTTGCTGTGTTTGTTAATCTCCTTTTTATATTTTTATGTCTTGATCACTGTAATAAACAGAAGTTTTCTACTTCTGGCTCATGTTCCTACATGTTTATAGGACTTTGGTAATTATGTTAGGAGGGCCCATGATGGTGTTGGTCCATTAGGTCACTATGTACAAGCCCAGCCCCCAAGGACCCACCTGGTAGTGCATTCACGAGGGAGCAGAGCCCTCAGCACTGACCTCAATCACATGAGAATATTACAACGGCCCCTGTAATGAGGAGTCAATACACACCCCTAGTCATGGAAAAGAGTGTTCTTACACCCCACAAACCCAGAACATCCACGGGTTACCGAGAACATCCCCCCCCTTACCGAGAACATCCCCCCCGCTTACCGAGAACATCCCCCCCGCTTACCGAGAAAATCCCCCCCCTTACAGAGAACATTCCCTCGCTTACCGAGAACATCAACCGCTTACCGAGAACATCCCCCCGCTTACAGAGAACATTCCCCCGCTTACAGAGAACATCCCCCGCTTACAGAGAACATCCCCCCGCTTACAGAGAACATCCCCCGCTTACAGAGAACATCCCCCCGCTTACCGAGAACATCCCCCCGCTTACCGAGAACATCCCCCCGCTTACCGAGAACATCCCCCCTTACAGAGGACATCCCCCCGCTTACCGAGAACATCAACCGCTTACCGAGATCATCCCCCCGCTTACAGAGAACATCCCCCCCGCTTACAGAGAACATCCCCCCGCTTAGAGAACATCCCCCCGCTTACCGAGAACATCCCCCCGCTTACCGAGAACATCCCCCCGCTTACCGAGAACATCCCCCCGCTTACAGACAACATCCCCCCCTTACAGACAACATCCCCCCGCTTACCGAGAACATCCCCCCGCTTACCGAGAACATCCCCCGCTTAGAGAACATCCCCCCGCTTAGAGAACATCCCCCCGCTTACAGAGAACATCCCCCCGCTTACAGAGAACATCCCCCCGCTTACAGAGAACATCCCCCCGCTTACAGAGAACATCCCCCCCGCTTACAGAGAACATCCCCCCGCTTACCGAGAACATCCCCCCGCTTAGAGAACATCCCCCCCGCTTAGAGAACATCCCCCCCGCTTACAGAGAACATCCCCCCGCTTACAGAGAACATCCCCCCCGCTTACAGAGAACATCCCCCCGCTTACCGAGACCTTCCCCCCGCTTACCGAGAACATCCCCCCGCTTACCGAGAACATCCCCCCGCTTACCGAGAACATCCCCCCGCTTACAGAGAACATCCCCCCCTTACAGACATCCCCCCGCTTACAGAGAACATCCCCCGCTTACAGAGAACATCCCCCGCTTACAGAGAACATCCTCCCGCTTACAGAGAACATCCCCCGCTTACAGAGAACATCCCCCCGCTTACAGAGAACATCCCCCCGCTTACAGAGAACATCCCCCGCTTACCGAGAACATCCCCCCGCTTACCGAGAACATCAACCGCTTACCGAGAAAATACCCCCCGCTTACCGAGAACATCAACCGCTTACCGAGAAAATACCCCCGCTTACCGAGAACATCCCCCCCTTACAGAGAACATCCCCTCGCTTACCGAGAACATCCCACCCTTACCGAGAACATCCCCCCTCTTACCGAGAACATCCCCCCCCTTACCGAGAACATCCCCACCTTACAGAGAACATCCCCCGCTTAGAGAACATTCCCGCTTACCGAGAACATCCCCCCGCTTACCGAGAACATCCCCCCGCTTACCGAGAACATTCACCCGTACAGAGAACATTCCCCCGTACAGAGAACATTCCCCGTACAGAGAACATTCCCCCGTACAGAGAACATCCTCCCCTTACAGAGAACATCCCCCCGCTTACCGAGAACATCAACCGCTTACCGAGAAAATACCCCCCGCTTACCGAGAACATCAACCGCTTACCGAGAAAATACCCCCCGCTTACCGAGAACATCCCCCCCTTACAGAGAACATCCCCTCGCTTACCGAGAACATCCCACCCTTACCGAGAACATCCCCCCTCTTACCGAGAACATCCCCCACCTTACAGAGAACATCCCCCCGCTTAGAGAACATTCCCGCTTACCGAGAACATCCCCCCGCTTACCGAGAACATCCCCCCGCTTACCGAGAACATTCACCCGTACAGAGAACATTCCCCCGTACAGAGAACATTCCCCCGTACAGAGAACATTCCCCCGTACAGAGAACATCCTCCCCTTACAGAGAACATCCCCCCGTACAGAGAACATCGCCCCGCTTACCGAGAACTGTGAAGCAGCGCAGAACCTCATTCCGATTCCTCACCAGCATCTGTGTGGGCGCGTCCGTGGAGGAGCAGATCTGCAGACAACATGGAGGAGTCAACACTCCACATGCACAGCACACGCAGCGTTCCTGCGCCCCAGGACATGCGACCCACACGCCACAGAGGAATCATGCAAGCAGGCGGGTGGGAGGGGATGCACACCAGGGGACCCATGCAGGCAGGAGGGAGGGCGCCCCAGAGGACCCATGCAGGCAGGCTGAGGGGGCCCCAGAGGACCCATGCAGGCAGGCTGGGGGGGGCGCCCCGGGGGACACATGCAGGCAGGCTGGGGGGTGCGCCCCAGAGGACCCATGCAGGCAGGCTAAGGGGGGGCGCCCCAATGGACCCATGCAGGCAGGCTAAGGGGGGGCGCCCCAATGGACCCATGCAGGCAGGAGGGGGGCGCACCAGAGGACCCATGCAGGCAGGAAGGGGCACACCAGAGGACCCATGCAGGCAGGCTAAGGGGGGGCGCCCCAATGGACCCATGCAGGCAGGAGGGGGGGCGCCCCAGAGGACCCATGCAGGCAAGCTGGGGGGGGCGCCCCAGGGGACCCATTCAGGCAGGAGGGGGGGCCCCCAGGCTGGGAGGGTGCCCCAGAGGACGCATGCAGGCAAGCTGGGGGGGCGCCCCAATGGACCCATGCAGGCAGGAGGAGGGGCGCCCCAGAGGACCCATGCAGGCAGGCTGGGGGGGCCCCAGAGGACCCATGCAGGCAGGCTGGGGGGCGCCCCGGGGGACACATGCAGGCAGGCTGGGGGGTGCGCCCCTGAGGACCCATGCAGGCAGGCTAAGGGGGGGCGCCACAATGGACCCATGCAGGCAGGAGGGGGGCGCACCAGAGGACCCATGCAGGCAGGAAGGGGCACACCAGAGGACCCATGCAGGCAGGAGGGGGGGGAGAGCGCCCCAATGGACCCATGCAGGCAAGCTGGGGGGGGCGCCCCAGGGGACTCATGCAGGCAGGAGGGGGGGCACCCCAGGCTGGGGGGGGGGCGCCCCAGAGGACGCATGCAGGCAAGCTGAGGGGCGCCCCAGAGGACCCATGCAGGCAGGCTGAGGGGGAGCGCCCCAAAGGACCCATGCAAGCAGGAGGGGGGGCGCCCCAGAGGACCCATGCAGGTATGAGGGGGGGGCACCCCAGAGGACCCATGCAGGCAGGCTGGTGGGGGCGCCCCAGAGGACCCATGCAGGCAGGCTAAGGGGGGGCGCCCCAATGGACCCATGCAGGCAGGAGGGGGGGCGCCCCAATGGACCCATGCAGGCAGGAGGGGGGGCGCCCCAATGGACCCATGCAGGCAGGGGGGGCACCCCAGAGGACCCATGCAGGCAGGCTGGGGGGGGGGCACCCCAGAGGACCCATGCAGGCAGGCTGGGGGGGGGGAACCCCAGAGGACCCATGCAGGCAAGCTGGGGGGGGCGCCAAAGAGGACCCATGCAGGCAGGCTGGGGGGCGGGGCACCCCAAGGGACCCATGCAGGCAGGCTGGGGGGGGGGAAACCCCAGAGGACCCATGCAGGCAGGCTGGGGGGGCGCCCCAGAGGACCCATGCAGCCAGGCGGGGAAGGAGGGGGGAGTCAGGAATCTATGAATTATTTACTATTGTACTAGGTACACATATAGGGCTTCCTGCTACTCCTTCCCCCATTGGTTTGTGTAAAACCCAGCTCCTGCTGCAATAACCCCCAGTAACACGCAGACATGCTGTGTTTGGTCTCAAAAGACTGGTAAATTTGCAGGGGAAAATATAATGCCCCTATCATCGCCCTGTGAACTTCACAGCCAAAGAGATGGAAAATAGAAGTGTTTTGATATTCTTCCATAAAGAGGTGGACCCCTTGAACACAGCCAACCAGTGAGGTCAGCAAGGGAGAGTTTCTAGGTTTGTGGGCAAAGCATAAAACAGAATTGCACATTTTGGGAGGTGTTCAGATGCCGGAGAGTCAGCCAGGAACACCACGCTGTGCTGCTGAACCCTGTCTTTGGGACGTCTCTCCTCCCCTTTATTGACACATCATACCTGTGACTGAGATAGAGTTTCTTATTTTAATCCTCTTTTATTTGTAACTGTCTGTACATATTGTATTTTGTCTCCTTTTGTAATATCTTTTGTATTTTTGTAAACACTGCCGATATTTTCTGGAGTAAACTTATAAACATACTGGTTTCGTTCTTTTTGCGCTATGACCGAACAGACACGTACTCCGCTCCAAATCATACTACCTGTGGGTGGGTTCCTGGCCTGATATAGGTTCTGATATCAAACGAGGAACTGGGGGCAGCGTAGCGTCCTGGTGGTATTGGGGAACCCTGGCAGTGACGGATCAGAGGTTTGTGTATTCCCTGCCTGGGGCTGGTGATAGACGGATTTTGGTAAGAACTTACCTGTAAAATCCTTTTCAGCGAAGGAAGGAAAGGAGACACACTAGTCATAACTAGTGGGGTAGGCGGAGCCCAGATGGGATAGACACCTCAGATTAAAAAAGAGTGTTGACCGGCCCCTCCAGCTCGGGCTCCTCCTACTCAGCTCTCCAGTTGTACACAAGCTTAAGGAAGAGCAATATCACCAGCGGAGCAACATAACCCCTTCTGAAGGACTTCAGAGACAAAAAACACAAGAGTACAGGTTATGCATGCATTTAGGTAAAAACCACACAGTTCCAGAGACTACTCACTGGACCTTGGCCCAGATAATCGCTATCAGAGAAGGGTCACGCCGCATCTGTAAATACAACAACACACTTCTGCCAAGGGAGGGAGCTGTGTCTCCTTTCCTTCCTTCGCTGAAAAGGATTTTACAGGTAAGTTCTTACCAAAATCCGTCTTTCAGCAGCAGAACGGAAGGAAAGGAGACACACTAGTCATAACTAGTGGGACGTCCCAAAGCAGTCCAAATATAAAGGGTGGGAAAAAAACCAGAAACGGCAGAACCCAACAACCTAAGAAACTGCGCAACTAGCGCTAAAACACAAGTTAAAGGGAACTTTAAACTACCGCCGCCTGTAGGACCCTACGTCCCAAGGCTGCATCAGCGGAAGCACTAACGTCCACCTTATAAAATTTTGTAAAAGTGTGGACAGAGCGCCAGGTAGCCGCCCGGCAGAGCTGAGCTGCCGAGGTCCCTTGATGGAAGGCCCATGATGAGCCCACAGCCCTCGTGGAGTGAGCTCGAACCTTAATCGGGAAAGGTTCGCCCTTAAGTTGGTAAGCTTCCAAAATGGCCGACCGAATCCAACGAGCTATAGAATCCTTGGAAGCTCGTTGACCACGTCGACGACCTGCTGGAATCACAAACAGAGAGTCCGACTTCCGAAAACCTTGAGTAACAGTCAAATAAAACTTCAAAGCCCGCACCAAATCCAATGCGTGCAAGGCCCGTTCCTTCGCATTCCTTGGCCTCGGACAAAGAGGGCAACACAATATCCTGGTTAACATGAAATTGCGACACCACCTTAGGTAGGAAGTCGCTCCGTGTGCGTAGCACTACACGATCCGGGTGAAACTCCAGGAAGGAAGGCGAGCAAGAAAGAGCCGCCAACTCAGAAACCCTTCTCAAAGAAGTGACCGCCACTAGGAAGGCAACCTTCCAAGAGAGCAAAGAAAGACTAACAGAGTCCATAGGCTCAAAAGGCCCATGTTGAAGAGCCTCCAAAACAAGGTTGAGACGCCAAGGAGACACAGGCGCCTTCCGCGGTGGAAACTGGCGGATTACTCCGCGAAAAGACGGATTTTGGTAAGAACTTACCTGTAAAATCCTTTTCAGCGAAGGAAGGAAAGGAGACACACTAGTAATGACTAGTGGGTAGGCGGAGCCCAGATAGGATTGACACCTCAGATTAAAAAAAGAGTGTTGACCGGCCCCTCCAGCTCGGGCTCCTCCTACTCCTGCTTCTTCAGTCGTACAAAAGCTTAGGGAAGAGCAAATATCACCAGCGGAGCAACATAACCCCTTCTGAAGGACTTCAGAGGAAAAGCAAGAATACAGGTTATGCATGCATGTAGGCAAAAAACCACACAGTTCCAGGTACTACTCACTGGACCTGACCACCGCAATGAGCTGGCAATGCTGGAAAGGAGTCGTAGCGCGTCAACCTCAGTCCAGATAATCGCTATCAGAAGAGGGTCACGCCGCATCTGAAAACACATCAACACACTTCTGCCATGGGCGGGTGCTGTGTCTCCTTTCCTTCCTTCGCTGAAAAGGATTTTACAGGTAAGTTCTTACCAAAATCCGTCTTTCAGCAGCAGAATGGAAGGAAAGGAGACACACTAGTAATGACTAGTGGGAAGGCCCAAAGCAGTCCAAAAATTAAGGGTGGGAATATAACCAAGAAAAAACAGGCAGAATCCCAACAACCTTGGTAAATGCGCAACAGGCGCCAAATACAAGTTAACTAGAACTTTACACTACAGCCGCCTGTAGGACCCTGCGTCCTAAGGCTGCATCAGCGGAAGCACTGACGTCCACCTTATAAAACTTTGTAAACGTGTGGACGGAGCGCCAAGTCGCCGCTCGGCAGAGCTGAGCTGCCGAAGCCCCTTGATGAAAGGCCCACGATGAGGCCACAGCCCTCGTGGAATGAGCACGAATCTTAATCGGGCAAGGTTCGCCTTTAAGTCGGTAAGCCTCCAAAATGGCTGACCGAATCCAACGAGCTATAGAGTCCTTGGAAGCTCGTTGACCACGTCGACGACCTGCTGGAATCACAAACAAGGAGTCTGACTTCCTAAAACCTTGAGTAACAGACAAATAGAACTTCAAGGCCCGCACTAAATCCAATGTGTGCAAAACCCGTTCCTTTGCATTTCTCGGGCCCGGGCAAAGTGAAGGCAAAACAATATCCTGGTTAACATGGAATTGCGACACTACCTTAGGTAGAAAGTCGCCCCGTGTGCGAAGCACTACTCGATCCGGGTAAAATTCCAGGAAAGGAGGCGAGCAAGAAAGAGCCGCCCCTCAGAAACCCTTCTCAAAGAAGTGACTGCACTAGGAAGGCAACCTTCCAAGAAAGCAAAGAAAGGTTAGCAGAATCCATGGCTCAAAAGGCCCATGCTGAAGAGCCTCCAGGACAAGGTTGAGCCGCCAAGGAGACACAGGTGCCTTCCGCGGCGGAAACTGACGGGTTACCCAGCGAAAAAAGGAGCGCACGTCCCTACGCGAGGCGATAACTTTCCGGAACAACAGGGACAGGGCAGAAACCTGACCCCTCAGGGTGCTAACTGCCAAACCCTTGTCCAGCCCGTACTGTAGAAAAGCCAACAGATTGGGAATGGAAAAAATCCTCGGGTTCCTTGAAGAACCCAAACACCACGAGAAGAAGGCTTCCCAGGTCTTGTGGTAAATTCTAGTAGTAGCCGGACCTCTGGCAGCTCGCAGAGTGGCAATGACTTCGGCTGAAAAAACTCTACGGGTCAGTATTTCGGTCTCAAGAGCCACGCCGTCAAACGCAGAGACTTCAAGTCCGGATGACGGACAGGACTCTGGGTTAACAGGTCCGGGCGAAGAGGAAGTGGAAATGGCGGTGCTGCCAAAGCGACACCAGTGTCGAGAACCACGTCCTCCTTGGCCAATCTGCGGCTATCAACATAGCCGGGATTCTCTCCAGTCTGATCCGACGCAGCACCAGAGGAAGTAAGGATATCGGCGGAAACACATAGATTAGCTCGAATCGGTCCCACGGGGCCACCAGAGCATCCACCGCCACAGCCTTCGGGTCCTTGTACCTGGACATGAAGGTCGGCAACTTGGCATTGGACCTGGATGCCATCAAATCCACTTGGGGAACTCCCCAAAGGGAGCACAGCAGTGCAAAGATCTCCGGATGAAGACTCCATTCTCCGGGATCCATCTTCTCTCGACTGAGGAAGTCCGCCGTGGTATTCTGAACTCCTGGAATGTGAATCGCAGAGATGGCTGGTACTCTGTCCTCGGCCCAATTCAGGATCCGAGACACTTCCACCATGAGCCTGGAACTCCTCGTCCCGCCTTGGTGGTTGATATACGCGACCGCCGTTGCGTTGTCTGTCTGCACTCGGACTGGTAGACCGCTCAAAGGGACCGTCCAGTGTTGGAGGCAAAGGAAAATTGCCCTCAATTCCAAGATGTTGATCGGTAGAACAGACTCTTCCGATGACCATACTCCCTGAACCCAGAGATCGTTCCAGACACCCCCCCAGCCCGTCAGGCTGGCATCGGTGGTTATGACCGACCACCTCGGAGGAAGGAAAGACTTCCCCAGTGATAACGTTCCTGGACGTGACCACCAACTTAGGGACTCTCGCACCCTGCGAGAGATGAGGATACTGCGATCCAGTGTCAATCTGCGATCGATCCCAATGACTCAGAATGAGCCTTTGGAGGGCTCTGGAATGAAACTGGGCAAACGGAAGGCTTCCATGGAAGCCACCATCAGACCTAAAAGGCGCATACACTTCCGAAGGGACATTGCTGTCGAAGACTTCATAGTCTGTACATGTCGAAGGAGACATGTCCGCTTGTCTGGAGGTAGGGACACCACTGCCCGTACCGTGTCGAAATGCATCCCCAAAAACAGGATTGACTGCGACGGTTCCAGAGACGACTTCTCCCAATTGACCAGCCACCCGAAGTCCTCCAGGAGCTGAAGGGATAGATTGCGAGCCGTCACCGCCTCCTCCTTTGAGGACGCCACAATCAAAAGGTCGTCCAGATAGGGAATAATCGTGACTCCCGTCTTCGAAGAATTGCCATGAGAGGCGCTAGAATTTTTGTAAAAACTCTGGGCGCTGAAGCCAAGCCGAATGGCAGGGCCACAAATTGGTAATGGTCCTGACCTATGGCAAAACGAAGGAAGCGCTGGTGAGCCCTTCCGACGGGAACATGCAAATAAGCGTCGCGAATGTCGATTGACACCAGAAAGTCGTTCTGCGACAGGGTTGCCACAACGGAGCGAAGTGACTCCATGCGGAATTTTTGGGTGTGGACATGCTGATTCAATCTTTTGAGATCCAGAATAGGACGAAATTTGTCCTCTTTTTTGGGGACCACAAAGAGATTTGAATAAAAACCTTTTCCCCGGTCCTCTGTCGGAACCGGTATTACTACACCCTTCTGCAGAAGGAATTCCACCTCTCGCAGCAGAGCGGCAAATAGCTCGGGCTCTGACGGAATGCGAGACTGGCAAAAACTGTCCGGGGGTCGAGAAGAAAACTCTATGAAATAGCCTGCCGACACAACTCGCGTTACCCAGGAATCCGGAACGCGGGAAATCCAATTCGCCTTGAATTGGAGCAGGCGACCCCCCACTCGAGAGCCCTCGAGTGAGGACCTGGCGTCAGTCTGCCTTGGCGGGCTTCTTGTCAGTTTCCCGCTTGTCTTGACGGAAACTTTGTTTCCAAGGGGTGCGGGATTTCTGAGAAGACTTCTTTCCCGAAAAAGAGGGACAACCCGATCCCCAAGAAGACTGACCGGATCGTCCCCTAGACCGAAAATACCGCCGACCATTACCGGCACTAGGTCTGCCAGACGTAGAAGCCATAGCCCTTCGCTGTGGTAAAGTCGCTTCTTTAGCCTTTGCCTTGGCAATCAGCTCTGTGAGGTCAGATCCAAATAACTGACCACCCTTGTAGGCTAAAGACAGTAAACCCTGCTTGGAAACCGCGTCCCCGGTCCACTGTCTAAGCCACAGTGCTCTTCTGACTGTGACCGCTGAGGATTGCGTCCTGGATAATAATGACGCAGTATCCAGACCTGCATCACAGCTATATCGGGCTGCAGTCTCCAATAAATCGAGAAGTCCATCTATCTCAGATAATGGAGATCTATTTTGCAACGCCTTCCGTAAACGGACCAACCAGCACAGGGAAGCCTTAGAAGCACACATGGATCCTAGTACTGCTCTGAATCCATGACCTGCAGCTTCATAGATGGAGTTCGCCGCCATCTCCGTTTTTCTGTCCAGCGGCTCTTGCAGACTCGCTTTCCCTTTAACCGGAAGCAATGAGGATTTACTAAGCTGGGATAAAGGAACATCCACTTCAGGAGAAGGAATCCAATTATCCGTCAATTCCGTTGAACACGGATATAATGCTTCAAAGAACCGTGTCCCTTGAAAACGTTTATCTGGACACAGACGTTCCTTCTCCACTACCGTATTAAGCTCTTCCAGAGACGTTAATGTTGACCGTGACTTATGGTACTCCTGGTACATGCGGGCCGACTTACCAGGCCGTGTAGTTACCTCCTCCGGTAACTGTAACGCCTCTCTCATAGCTTCAATTAAAGCCTCTGTTCGGCTCACAAGAGAGAAAGAATGTCCCTGCCGATCCTTATCCGAATCGGATAACTCCCCTTCTGAGTTTGAAGGAGAACCCTGTCCGCATTCCATATCAGATACCTCTGATTCGCTACGCGGAAAAGATGGCACCGGCCTGCGCCGCTTCCTGTCATGAGAGGATCTAGCTGACACCCACTGACCTAAAAGGTCAGACAAGCCATTAATTGACTGAGCGATGGCATCTAATTTGGTATCGCTGTAAATCGCAGCGCTTGATGCCGTCGAAGTCTGCGTATCAGATACTTGCGACTGATCCTGTAGCGGATCTGGCAGATGGTCCGCACCTTCCGGACCCTGAACCGACATGTCAGCAGTAAATGGCAGAACCCTGTTAGTAACTGGAAACAGTGTGGTTACTAAGCAGACTGAGCAAGTACGCTGAAGGGTTAAAGCTCTTAAAGAAGAGAGTTACCCCAGCTATCTCTCATATATAAATAACCTCCTGCGTTCTGATCCCTACCGGGTAGAACCTGCGGCGGTTATTGCTGAAAGGGTTAACCCTTCATAGGGGTTAATGCCGCCAACTCCCTATATAACATAAAAGGAGTGTGCGAGTCCCAGGTCTCTAGAAGAGAACGCGGCTGCAGATAAACGCTATCTGTCACTTGGAACACAGATAGGTTCTGCGCTGTGGGGTGATGATATTCACTCACCCAGCTGGCCTCGGTGAAAGTATACCTTAAACAGGAGGAGCGGAGCATGAGGAGCCCGGAGCCTCTGTAATGGCCGCCGCGCTGAGAGAAGCCGGAAGAGAAGGACAGTGAAGCTGCAGTCTCCTCAGAGCGATTCCTGTCACAAAAAGAGCGGGAAGTGTGAAGCCACGCCCCCCTCCAGCTTCAGAAAAGAGCAGGAAGCATGAAGCCACGCCCCCCTCCGGCTTCAGAAAAGAGCGGGAAGCGTGAAGCCACGCCCCCCTCCGGCTTCAGAAAAGAGCGTGAACTCCTCGCTCTCTGCTCTCCTCTGTCCTGCAGGTATCTGCCTGCGGACATAAAATACAGTCACCAAACATGTCATCTAATACATGTACCAGCAGCTGCCGCAGCAGCCACTGAGAGCACACACACATTCACATAAAAATGCCGTACTCACCAGCCGAGCGCCACAGGGACCCCCAGGGGTTTGTGGCGCTGTGCCCATCGCTTCCCCCCCCGGGCGAGGAACGCAGTGACCCCCAATGTGCGGTTTACGTCCCCGCCAGGGAAGCAATCCTCATCCCCCAGGGCCGGCGTGAAACTGCAGGGACCACCATACAGGGTATTACAGATCGCCAAGGGAGAGGTGGGGGTCCAGCAGCGCTGAGACCCCTGAGACCTCTAGACCACTTCTGGTGATCCAAGTCTCTTGTCCGATAAAAATAATAAAGTTTTCTGAGGAGCTGCTTCCAGCAGCGACTATCCTCTGGACCTCAAATTTTATACTGAAGAAGCAGGAGTAGGAGGAGCCCGAGCTGGAGGGGCCGGTCAACACTCTTTTTAATCTGAGGTGTCAACCCTATCTGGGCTCCGCCTACCCACTAGTCATTACTAGTGTGTCTCCTTTCCTTCCATTCTGCTGCTGCTGAAAAAGGAACGTACGTCCCTAAGCGAGGCGATAGCCTTTCGGAACAGCAAGGACAGAGCAGAAACCTGACCCTTCAGAGTGCTAACTGCCAAACCTTTGTCCAGCCCGAATTGCAGGAAGGCCAACAAATTGGGAATGGAAAAAATCCTCGGGTTCCTTGAAGAACCCGAACACCACGAAAAGAAGGCTTCCCAAGTCTTGTGGTAAATTCTAGTAGTAGCCGGACCTCTGGCCGCTCGCAAAGTGGCAATGACTTCGGCTGAAAAACCTCGACGGGTCAATATTTCGGTCTCAAGAGCCACGCCGTCAAACGCAGAGACTTCAGGTCCGGATGACGAACGGGCCCTTGGGTTAACAGGTCCGGGCGAAGAGGAAGTGGAAATGGAGGTGCCGCCGGGAGTGACACCAGTGTCGAGAACCACGTTCTCCTTGGCCAATCTGGGGCTATCACTATAGCCAAGATTCTCTCTAGTCTGATCCGACGGAGTACCAGAGGTAGCAAAGAAAACGGCGGGAGCACATATATTAGTGTGAATTGGTCCAACGGAGCCACTAGAGCATCCACGCTACAACCTTCGGATCCTTGTACCTGGACATGAATGTCGGTAACTTGGCATTGAACCTGGATGCCATCAGATCCACTTGGGAGTTCCCCAACGGGAGCACATGCAGTGCAAAAATTTTCGGATGAAGACTCCATTCTCCGGGATCCATCTTCTCGCGACTTAGAAAGTCCGCCGTGATAGTCTGAACTCCTGGAATGTGGATCGCAGAGATGGCTGGAACTCTGGTCTCTGCCCATATCAGGATCCGAATACCTCCACCATGAGTCTGGAACTCCTTGTCCCGCCTTGGTGATTGATATACGCGACCGCCGTCGCATTGTCTGTCTGCACTCAGACAGGCAGACCGCTTAAAGGGACCGTCCAGTGTTGGAGGCAAAGGAAAATCACCCTCAATTCGAGGATGTTGATAGGCAAGACAGACTCTTCTGACGACCATACTCCCTGAGTCCAGAGATCGTTCCAAACACCCCCCCAGCCTGTTAGGCTGGCATCGGTGGTTATGACCGACACTTCGGAGGAAGGAAAGACTTCCCCAGGGATAACTCTTTCGGACGGATCCACCATCCTAGAGACTCTCGTACTTTGTGGGAGATGATAACACTGCAATCCAGTGAGGTCTGCGACCGATCCCAGCGGTTCAGATTGAACTTTTGGAGAGCCCTGGAATGAAATTGGGCAAACGGAAGTGCCTCCATTGAAGCCACCATCAACCCCAGAAGGCGCATACATCTCCGAAGGACATTGTCGTTGAAGACTTCATCACCGTGCATGCCGAAGGAGACATGCTTGCTTGTCTGGAGGCAGGGACACCACTGCTCGTACCTTGTCGAAATGCATCCCCAAAAACAGGATTGATTGTGACGGTTCCAGAGACGACTTCTCCCAATTGACCAGCCACCCGAAGTCCTCCAGGAGCTGAAGTGATAGGTCGCGAGCCGTCACCGCCTCCTCCTTTGAGGACGCCACAATCAAAAGGTCGTCCAGATAGGGAAGGATCGTGACTCCCTGTCTTCGTAGTATTGCCATGAGAGGCGCCAGAATTTTTGTAAAAACTCTGGGCGCTGAGGCCAAACCGAATGGCAGGGCCACAAATTGGTAATGATCTTGTCCTATGGCAAAACGAAGGTAACGTTGGTGAGCCCTTCCGATTGGAAAGTGTAAATAGGCGTCGCGAATGTCGATTGACACCAAAAAGTCGTTCTGCGACAAGGCTGCCACCACGGAGCGAAGCGATTCCATGCAAAACTTTCGGGTGTGGACATGCAGATTCAATCTTTTGAGATCGAGGATGGGGCGAAACTTGTCCTCCTTTTTGGGGACCACAAAGAGATTGGAATAAAACCCTCTTCCCCTGTCCTCTGGTGGAACCGGTACCACCACACCCTTCTGCAGAAGAAATTCGACTTCTTGCAGTAAAGCGGCACATAGCTCGGGCTCTGACGGGATGCGAGATTGGCAATAACTGTTCGGGGGTCGGGAAGAAAACTCTATGAAATAGCCTGCCGACACAACCCGCGTCACCCAGGAGTCTGGGACACGGGAAACCCAAGTCAATTTGAATTGGAGCAGGCGACCTCCCACTCGAGAGCCCTCGAGCGGGACCCTGGCGTCAATCTGCCTTAGCGGGCTTTTTGTCAGATTCCCTCTTATCTTGACGGAAACTTTGTTTCCAGGGAGTGCGGGATTTCTGAGTGGTCTTTTTTCCCGAAAAAGAGGGACGACCCGACCCCCAAGAGGGCTGACCGAATCGTCCCCTGGACCGAAAGGACCGTCGACCACTACTGGTACCAGGTCTGCCAGGCGTAGAAGCCACAGTTCTTCGCTGCGGTAAAGCTGCTTCTTTTGCCTTTGCTTTGGCAATCAGCTCCGTGAGGTCAGATCCAAATAGCTGACCGTCCTTGTAAGCTAAAGATAGCAAACCTTGCTTGGAAACCGCATCACCGGTCCACTGTCTAAGCCACAGTGCTCTCCTGACTGAGACCGCCGAGGATTGTGTCCTGGACAGCAGTGACACAGTATCCAGGCTTGCATCATGGCCATATTGGAATGCACTTTCCAACAATTCGAACAGTTCGTCCACCTCAGGTACTTGAGGTTCACATTTCCTCCGCAAACGGCCCAACCAGACCAGGGCAGCTTTATAAACACACATGGAGCCTAGCACTGCTCTGAAACCATGACCCGCGGCCTCGTAAATGGATTTTGCCGCCGACTCCGCTTTTCTGTCCAGCGGGTCCTGTAGACTCGCCTTCCCTTTAATAGGAAGTAAAGAAGATTTGCTAAGCTGAGATAAAGGGATATCCACTTCAGGAGAAGGAATCCAATTATCAATCGATTCCGTAGCACACGGATACAGTGACTCAAATAGACGTGTCCCCTGAAAACGTTTGTCTGGACACAGACGCTCCTTCTCCACTGCTTGATTAAACTCACTCAGGGATGGCAAAGTCGAAAGTGACTTATGCGACTCCTGAAACATCCGGGCCGACTTACCAGGGCGAGTAGTTACTTCCTCCTGTAACTGTAACGCCTCCTCATAGCTTCAATAAAGCTTCTATACGGCCCGAAAAAGAGGCAGATTGCCTTTGCCGATCTTCTTTATCCGAATCGGATATTCCCCCTGAACTTAAAGGGGAACCCTCCACATAAAGAGCTCTCTGAGACGCTATATGATGAAAGAAGTCACCGGCCTGTGTCGCTTCCTGCCATGAGGGGGTTTGGCTGACACCTAATAACTTATAAGGTTAGACAGGCTATCAATCGAACGAGTGAGAGCCTCCATCTTTACATCACTGGGTCCTTTGACCGCTGCGCTTGACGCGGTCGATGTCTGTGTGTCAGATACCGAGACCGATCTTGTAGCGGAGTCGGGAGATGGTCCGCACCTGGGTTCTGATCTGACATGTCTTACCCAGTACAATGGCAGGTTAAACCTGACAGTAACTAGAAACAGTGTGGTTTCTAGAAAAAAATAAAACGAACGCTGAAGGGTTAAACTCTTAAAGAGAGTTACCCCAGCTGTCCCACCATTAAGGGTTAACCGCCTGATAAGGGGTTAAAGTTACAAGCTCTCCACAACCTGTATTAATGTGACAGATGTGTGAGCCCCAGGTGCCTCTTATGAGGTAGCAGGTGCAGACAGAACCGTCCTCAAGGAATGCCACACTAAACGAAAAAAAATTGCTAAAATATTGCGTCTTTTTTCGCATCTCATAAAAATCCTGCGACTTAAAAAGCGTCGCTAACTTAGCGACGTTCAGTGTGGCAGACCAGTGCCCTGCGCTACGGGGGAGAGAAGTCTTTAAGCTTCTGCCCTGATAGGCAGAAGCGACTCACAGGGCTTCGCGGTGCTGTCTTCTTAATCTTGTGCGGGAGGAACGGAGAGTGAGGAGCCCGGAGCGCTGCAATGGCCGCCGCACTGAGGAGGCAGCCGGAAGAGAAGGCAGAGGAAAATCGCGCTCAGTGAGCGCTTCCTGCCCGGGAAACGTGAAGCCACGCCCCCGCCCTTAAAAAAAAAGCGCGGGACTCCCCATTCTCCGGTCCCACGATCCCAGTCCTGCAGGCATCCACCTGCGGACAAAGTATAACAGTCACCACATATACTGTAACAGCGGCTACCGCAGCAGTCGCTGAATCACTCATACACATTATAAAAATGTGGAGTACTCACCCCGCCGAGCGCCACAGGGACCCCCAGGGGTTTCTGGCGCGTGCCCATGCTTCCCCACAGGGCGGGGATCGCAGTGACCCCTGCAGCGCGGTTTGCGTCCCCGCCAGGGAAGCCATCCTCATCCCCACGGGCCGGCAGGGTTCTGCAGGGACCACCATACAGGGTATACAGATCCGCCAAGGGAGAGGTGGGGGTCCAGCAGCGCTGAGACCCTGAGACCTCTAGACCACATTTGGTGATCCAAGTCTCTTGTCCGATAAAAAATAATAAAATCTTCTGAGGAGCTGCTTCCAGCAGCGACTATCCTCTGAAACCTCAAATTGAAAACTGGAGAGCTGAGTAGGAGGAGCCCGAGCTGGAGGGGCCGGTCAACACTCTTTATAATCTGAGGTGTCAATCCAATCTGGGCTCCGCCTACCCCACTAGTAATGACTAGTGTGTCTCCTTTCCTTCCATTCTGCTGCTGAAATACACACCGCCCTCCCTACAAAGTGCCCGATAGCCAGTACGAGACAAGGCAGCCTTTCCGGTGACTACTTACCCTAGGTGCAGCTCCCTGACTGACCTGAGGATAAGGGGGCGCCAGAGAACTGAACATCCTAACTGGAACTGAAACGAAAGTTGGGTTACCCCGACAGGAGCCGACCCAGAGGAGCCATGCAGGCAGACGGGGGGCGCCCCAGAAGAAGCTTCAACTGGTGAACAAATCCGAGACTAATGACGCCTCAACACTGCGCTCCTGTCGACTACTCAGCTGCTCCCTTTTCCTTCTCCATAATTAAATAGTGGATGGTACAGTGCAGGTCTGGGGGCCGTCACCTCACCTGGGTGTGCAGCACTGACAGCACAGACTCTATCTGAGGCTCCAGAGTCCGACTCTCATTCCCCACCGCGCTCTCCAGGATCTGACACAGACTCTGAAAGAAGAGAACCAAGAACCATCACAGAAGAGACTAAAGGAGACGGCACAGGGGGAGCCGGGGGAAGGAGGTGGCCGCCGCACAGGGGGAGCCGGGGAAGGAGGTGGCCGGAACACAGGGGGAAGGCGCAGGGGGGGGGGGGGGGGGGGGAGCCTGGGAAGGAGGTGGCCGGCGCACGGGGGGGGGAGCCTGGGAAGAAGGCCGGCGCACAGAGGGGAGCCAGGGAAGGAGGTGGCCGGTGCACAGGGGGAGCCAGGGAAGGAGGTGGCCGGCGCACAGGGGGAGCCAGGGAAGGAGGGGGCCGGCGCACAGGGGGAGCCAGGGAAGGAGGGGCCGGCGCACAGGGGGAGCCAGGGAAGGAGGGGGCCGGCGCACAGGGGGGGGGTGGGGGGAGCCTGGGAAGTAGGGGGCCGGTGCACAGGGGGACCACAGGGGGGCAGCACAAGGAGCCCGGCTCTCACCTTGGTCACATAGTATGGCTCCACGTTCTTCTTGTAGAGGGACAGGATGCCCGGGAGCAAGCGAGAAAGTTGTTCCTCCAGCTTCTCATTGGGAAGTAAATGACTCATTGGACCAAGAGCCTCAACCACAGCGAGCCGGACCTGCAGGGGGCGACGTGGGGAAAAGGCAGTGGGTGATAGGGACAGTGGTGGAGGGCAGCCCCCAGAAGGAATAATTGGGGGGAGGATCAGCTCAGAGTGGGTGTACAGATGCAGCAGAGCTCGTCCTGCACGTTCTCACCTTGGACTCGCGATTCTGCAGCCAGTTATTGAACAGGACGTCATGGGCGCTGTACAGGTCACTGGAGAAGGTGGATTTCCTCACTGTGGGGTCCGGGGCCTTGTCCAGATTAGCCAGATATTCCAGAATACTCTCACTGAAATGCTGCAGAGCTGAGAAGGGCTACGGTTACAGGCCTTATAACGAGAAGCACACGAGCGCTCCGCGCTTAGGAGACCATCCACCGCTGAATGCCTCAGGAGGTGGCTGGTAACCGAGGCAACAGGAAGTGAATGGGAGGAAAACATCTGCCGAGGTTAACCCTCACGTCACGGCACGGCCCCAGCATCCCACGTCACGGCCCCAGCGCCCCACGTCACGGCCCCAGCGCCCCACGTCACGGCACGAGCGCCCCACGTCACGGCACGAGCGCCCCACGGCACGGCACGAGCGCCCCACGGCACGGCACGAGCGCCCCACGGCACGGCACGGCCCCAGCACCCCACGGCACGGCCCCAGCGCCCCACGTCACGGCCCCAGCGCCCCGCTGGTTTTCATTTCTCACGAGCACCTAAGGACAGAACTTATGATTTCGGTGTGAGTCATGTGGGGGCTGTTTTGCTTTTCCTCGGGGGAGTTGTATTTGTCAGCAGCGCTGTTTTGAGTAGATGTAAATCATTAAAGTTTTACTAACTTTTCAGGAAGGACTTGACACAAAACAATTGTGTTGTATGGGGCTTCCTGTTTGGGAAAAGTGGTCGTTTTCACTAGGACTTTTTTGGGGACATGGGACTTTCTAGTAATTTTTTACTAGAAGGCTCAAAAAAAAAAAAAAAAATCAATCTGAAATAGTTTTTTTAAGAGACGTTTGCTCCATTATGATCAGTTGATATTGAAGGGCTGCACTTCTTCTCTCCACCACCGAGCGGTGCGAGGACTCGGTTTTGGGGAAAAGAGATGTAGATTTTATTGCTAACACTTTGGGATACAATTTTTTGGTTACTTTTTGTTTCATTTTTGTGTGCAGTAAAATCAGGTCCGGGCGAGATGCACCCGGAGGGCCATGCCCATAGGAGGGCTGCGCCCAGAGGAGGGGAGGGCCGTGTCCAGAGGAGGGCCGCGCCCAGAGGACGGGAGGGCCGCGTCCAGACGAGGGCCGCGCCCAGAGGACGGGAGGGCCGCGTCCAGACGAGGGCAGCGCCCAGAGGACGGGAGGGCCGCGTCCAGACGAGGGCAGCGCCCAGAGGACGGGAGGGCCGCGCCCAGAGGACGGGAGGGCCGCGCCCACAGGAGGGCCGCGTCCAGAGGAGGGCTGCGCCCAGAGGAGGGGAGGGCCGCGTCCAGAGGAGGGCTGCGCCCAGAGGAGGGGAGGGCCGCGTCAGAGGAGGTATGGCTGCGCCCAAAGGAGGGCCGCGCCCAGAGGAGGGGAGGGCCGCGTCCGGAGGAGGGGAGGGCTGCGCCAGATGAGGGGAGGGCTGCGCCCAGATGAGGGGAGGGCTGCGCCCAGATGAGGGCTGCGCCCAGATGAGGGGAGGGCTGCGCCCAGATGAGGGCCGCGCCCAGAGGACGGGAGGGCCGCGTCCAGACGGGGGCCGCGCCCAGAGGACGGGAGGGCCGCGTCCAGACGAGGGCAGCGCCCAGAGGACGGGAGGGCCGCGTCCAGACGAGGGCAGCGCCCAGAGGACGGGAGGGCCGCGCCCAGAGGACGGGAGGGCCGCGCCACAGGAGGGCCGCGTCCAGAGGAGGGCTGCGCCCAGAGGAGGGGAGGGCCGCGTCCAGAGGAGGGCTGCGCCCAGAGGAGGGAGGGCCGCGTCAGAGGAGGTATGGCTGCGCCCAAAGGAGGGCCGCGCCAGAGGAGGGGAGGGCCGCGTCCGGAGGAGGGAGGGCTGCGCCCAGATGAGGGGAGGGCTGCGCCCAGATGAGGGGAGGGCTGCGCCCAGATGAGGGCTGCGCCCAGATGAGGGGAGGGCTGCGCCCAGATGAGGGCCGCGCCCAGATGAGGGGGGGCTGCGCCCAGATGAGGGCCGCGCTCAGAGGAGGGCCGCGCTCAGAGGAGGGCCGCGCTCAGAGGAGGGCCGCGCTCAGAGGAGGGCCGCGCGCTCACCGGTCAGTCAGGATGCCAGAGTCTCAGAGGTGTGCAGCTGGGGAGTGACCAGCGAGAGTGTGCGACTGTCCGCGGAGGGGCCAGGCGGACGGTGCACACTTCCGCAGTTCTCGTCTTGCAGTTAGATCACTGTACATCTCTCGCCACCATGGCGGCCGCTCCCGGTTAGTCGCTCACTCATCATGTGCCAAGGATGCCAGCGGGTGGTGGGAAGCTCGCAGGGCTCGGGACCGCCGGCAGGGGACTAATGACCCAATCACAGAACCAGGGTCCTGCACACCTTTTGCCAGTAATAATGACACAAAGTCGCTGGAGCGCCGGCTGCTCGACGTGTCCTGACCGTCACGGATGCTCCAGAGTGCAGAAAAGGAAGTGAGAAGTAAAGTGCCCACCCCGGGAAGACCCCCACCCATCCCCTTTATGTAAACCGCCCACCCCGGGGAGACCCCACCCATCCCTTCATGTATATACACCCGCGCAGGGTCAGGTAAAGCGCCCACCCCGGGGAGACCCCCACCCATACCCTTCATGTAAACCGCCCACCCCGGGGAGACCCCCACCCATCCCTTTCATGTATATACACCCGTGCATCCTGCATATACCGTACGTGTTGCCCCTACGTTACTCACCGACACAGAAGACGGCCTTCACGGGGTCCTGCTTCACCATCCCCAACATTGGGAGCATCGTGCCCAGGATGGAGTTCAGGAACGGGACCATCCCAAATACTGCGGAGAACAGCGACAGTCACTACATAGAGCGGGCCCCAGGGGACACTCAGCACGGGGCCCCGGGCAGGTTACAATGGCAATGTAATATTATAACACATCCAAGGTGCTGCAGTCAGACTACAGTCATGGAAGGGTTAATAGATTATTGTCATGGATTACCAACATCCAAAGCATGAAGAGAAATGATAATCCCAGTAGTATTCAGCGACCGCCCGTCGCCTCCGGAATCAGCATCCAGCAACCGCCCATCGCCTCCGGAATCAGTATCCAGCGACCGCCCGTCGCCTCCGGAATCAGTATCCAGCGACCACCCGTCGCCTCCGTAATCAGTATCCAGCGACCGCCCGTCGCCTCCGGAATCAGCATCCAGCAACCGCCCATCGCCTCCGGAATCAGTATCCAGCGACCGCCCGTCGCCTCCGGAATCAGTATCCAGCGACCGCCCGTCGCCTCCGGAATCAGTATCCAGCGACCGCCCGTCGCCTCCGGAATCAGTATCCAGCGACCGCCCGTCGCCTCCGGAATCAGTATCCAGCGATCGCCAATCGCCTCCGGAATCAGTATCCAGCAACCGCCCGTCGCCTCCGGAATCAGCATCCAGCAACCGCCCATCGCCTCCGGAATCAGCATCCAGCGACCGCCCATCGCCTCCGGAATCAGCATCCAGCGACCGCCCGTCGCCTCAGGAATCAGTATCTAATCTCACATCATCCCACACAACCCTCATACACAGGAGATCTGGGGGAAGTGCTCCAAGAAGTAGGCGACGGGCAGTCACCGGCTACAGATTATGGAGGCGACGGGCAGTCACCGGCTACAGATTATGGAGGCGATGGGCAGTCACCGGCTACAGATGATGGAGGCGACAGGCAGTCACCGGCTACTGATAATGGAGGCGACGGGCAGTCACCGGCTACTGATGATGGAGGTGACGGGCAGTCACCGGCTACCGATGATGGAGGCGTCAGGCAGTCACCGGCTACCGATAATGAAGGCGACAGGCAGTCACCGGCTACTGATGATGGAGGCGACGGGCAGTCACCGGCTACTGATGATGGAGGCGACAGGCAGTCACCGGCTACTGATGATGGAGGCGACGGGCAGTCACCGGCTACTGATGATGGAGGCGACAGGCAGTCACCGGCTACTGATGATGGAGGCGACGGGCAGTCACCGGCTACTGATGATGGAGGCGACGGGCAGTCACCGGCTACTGATGATGGAGGCGACAGGCTGTCACCGGCTACTGATGATGGAGGCGACAGGCAGTCACCGGCTACTGATGATGGAGGCGACAGGCAGTCACCGGCTACTGATGATGGAGGCGACGGGCAGTCACCGGCTACTGATGATGGAGGCGACGGGCAGTCACCGGCTACTGATGATGGAGGTGACGGGCAGTCACCGGCTACTGATGATGGAGGTGACGGGCAGTCACCGGCTACTGATGATGGAGGTGACGGGCAGTCACCGGCTACTGATGATGGAGGTGACGGGCAGTCACCGGCTACTGATGATGGAGGTGACGGGCAGTCACCGGCTACTGATGATGGAGGTGACGGGCAGTCACCGGCTACTGATGATGGAGGTGACGGGCAGTCACCGGCTACCGATAATGAAGGCGACAGGCTGTCACTGGCTACTGATGGGATTTACATTTCTTTTCGGCACGCTTTGGATTTTGGTAATTCATAACTATCTATTAACCCTTCTGTGTCTGGAGCATTTACTACACTCCGGATTTAAACTTCTGCACAGTGCACAGTTGGGTCCAGAAATCTTTGTCCAGTGATGAATCCTGGTGATTTCAGCTCTGAAGGCCGCTATGTGCTATTTTTTCCATTGAAGTGGAGACTTTAAGTGTTAAAGGGGTTGAGCAGAAACCTCCTGTGAAATGTTAGGGAATTGCTGCCATTTTCCTACAAATCTTCCTTATTTCAGGGGCTCAGAAGTAATTGGACAAATTCACTTTCCCATAAATAAAATGTCCATGTTTAACCCTTAGTAAAGAATCCATTGCAGCATTGATTGCCTGAAGTCTGGAGGCCATGGACGTCACCATCGATGGTCTCCTCCGGTGTGAAGCTTTGCAGCAATGATGGCCTGAGGTCTGGAGGCCATGGACGTCACCATTGCTGGTCTCCTCCGGTGTGAGGCTTTGCAGCAATGATTGCCTGAAGTCTGGAGGCCATGGACGTCACCATCGATGGTCTCCTCCGGTGTGAAGCTTTGCAGCAATGATGGCCTGAAGTCAGGAGGCCATGGATGTCACAATCGCTGGTCTCCTCCGGTGTGAGGCTTTGCAGCAATGATGGCCTGAAGTCTGGAGGCCATGGACGTCACCATCGCTGGTCTCCTCCAGTGTGAAGCTTTGCAGCAATGATGGTCTGAGGTCTGGAACCCATGGACGTCACAATCGCTGGTCTCCTCCGGTGTGAGGCTTTGCAGCAATGATGGCCTGAAGTCTGGAGGCCATGGAAGTCACCAACGCTGGTCTCCTCCAGTGTGAAGCTTTGTAGCAATGATGGCCTGAAGTCTGGAGGCCATGGAGGTCATCATTGCTGGTCTCCTCCTGTGTGAGGCTTTGCAGCAATGATGGCCTGAGGTCTGGAGGCCATGGTCGTCACCATCGCTGGTCTCCTCCGGTGTGAGGTTTTGCATCAATGACAGTCTGGAGGCCATGGTCGTCATCATCGCTGGTTTCCTCCTGTGTGAGGCTTTGCAGCAATGATGGCCTGAAGTCTGGAGGCCATGGACGTCACCATCGCTGGTCTCCTCCGGTGTGAGATTTTGCATCCATGACAGTCTGGAGGCCATGGCCGTCACCATCGCTGGTCTCCTCCGGTGTGAGGTTTTGCATCAATGATGGCCTGAGGTCTGGAGGCCATGGACGTCACCATTGCTGGTGTCCTCCGGTGTGAGGTTTTGCATCAATGACAGTCTGGAGGCCATGGACGTCACCATCGCTGGTCTCCTCCAGTGTGAAGCTTTGCAGCAATGATGGTCTGAGGTCTGGAACCCATGGACGTCACAATCGCTGGTCTCCTCCGGTGTGAGGCTTTGCAGCAATGATGGCCTGAAGTCTGGAGGCCATGGAAGTCACCAACGCTGGTCTCCTCCAGTGTGAAGCTTTGTAGCAATGATGGCCTGAAGTCTGGAGGCCATGGAGGTCATCATTGCTGGTCTCCTCCTGTGTGAGGCTTTGCAGCAATGATGGCCTGAGGTCTGGAGGCCATGGTCGTCACCATCGCTGGTCTCCTCCGGTGTGAGGTTTTGCATCAATGACAGTCTGGAGGCCATGGTCGTCATCATCGCTGGTTTCCTCCTGTGTGAGGCTTTGCAGCAATGATGGCCTGAAGTCTGGAGGCCATGGACGTCACCATCGCTGGTCTCCTCCGGTGTGAGATTTTGCATCCATGACAGTCTGGAGGCCATGGCCGTCACCATCGCTGGTCTCCTCCGGTGTGAGGTTTTGCATCAATGATGGCCTGAGGTCTGGAGGCCATGGACGTCACCATTGCTGGTGTCCTCCGGTGTGAGGTTTTGCATCAATGACAGTCTGGAGGCCATGGCCGTCACCATCACTGGTCTCCTCCGGTGTGAGGTTTTGCATCAATGATGGCCTGAAGTCTGGAGGCCATGGACGTCACCATCGCTGGTGTCCTCCAGTGTGAGGCTTTGCAGCATTGATGGCCTGAGGTCTGGAGGCTATGGACGTCACCATTGGTGGTGTTCTCCAGTTTTGCCACCTTTCCTGCAGTGACTTCAGTTCCTGCTGGTTTGCGGTTCTTTCTGCCTTTTGCCTTCAGCCGGTGAAATGCGGCTCGATGGGCTGAGATCTGATGAGGACTCGGCCATTGCAGAATATTCCACTACATTTCTTTCCCGGGATGTTTTGGGTCATTGTCCGTCTGTCCTGTGAAGCGCCGTCCAATCATCATTGGTGAATGCATTTGGTGAATCTGAGCAGAAAGTCTCACACTGTACACACAGGATTCATCAGTCACATCATCAATAACCGCTAGTGTCCCGGGGCCATCGGCAGCCATGCATGCCCGTGCCATCACACCGCCTCCACCATGTGTTACACAGCATGTGCCGCGGATCAGGAGCCTCCAAGCCTTCTCCAGACGTCGTTCTTCCTATCTGTCACACGGCGAGACAGAAGGGGGAGGAAGCTCTGCCACTAGCGAAGGAAACAAGGGGGCACCTGATAATTGCCCTGCGACCCTGAGCTTCCCACTGTCCCTAGATGGGTTCGTTCACCCCGTGTGGCGATCACGTTCCTGTCCCTGTCTTACCCCAAGTACCACCCTGACTAGCGCGTAGGATAGCAGGAATGATAGTCCTGCTCTAGTGTGAAGACACAGAAATGTACAGGGACAAATGAAAACCCCAATCAGACAAAAACATCACAATCGAGTGGGCAATAGGGAAGGAGAGCGTGAGGCGAACCAAAAGGGAGCAGAGACCAACTACAAGCAGATATCTCCTGGAACAACTGCAAACACCTGCTGCTTTCTCAGCTCACTCCTCCAGCTCCAAACCAGGTAGCAGCAAGCTATCACTGGCAATAGTGCCTTCCTTCCATGTTCCCGCTCTTACACAAAGATATATAGGGGGCTCTGGAACGTACCATTTGCCAGGGATAAGTTGGCGAGTGTCTGCATGACAAAGAAATGTGGGAGAATCCCCGGCTGGAACTTCAGCAGAATTTCCTCCATGACGGAGTTAATGAAACGTCTCCCGACAGCTACAAGGACGTTACTGGCCGCCTGCTGCCACTCGAAGATGACATCCTGCAAGTGACGGGTCAGCAGAAAGCAAACAGAGGACAACATTACAGGCGACCCCCCACAAGATGAACAGACAGTGTCAGCGGGAGTTATCACAGCACACACACGAGGAGATATTGTCACACACACACTGCATGTCCTATCCGCACACACACGGTGGCATCAGCGCACACACACACTGCACGTAGGAGGCGGAGGTGGGATCAACTCACACACAGGAGGTGTGGAGGGGTGCTATCCACACACACACTGTTCACAGTAGGTGTTATCAGCGCATGCACACACACAAAAGACGGATTTTGGTAAGAACTTACCTGTAAAATCCTTTTCAGCGAAGGAAGGAAGAGAGACACAGTCATTACTAGTGGGTAGGCGGAGCCCAGATAGGATTGACACCTCAGATTAAAAAGAGTGTTGACCGGCCCCTCCAGCTCGGGCTCCTCCTACTCAGCTCTTCAGTCGTACCCAAGCTTAAGGAAGAACAATATCACCAGCGAAGCAACATAACCCCTTCTGAAGGACTTCAGAGAAAAAACATAAGAGTACAGGTTATGCATGCATTCGGCAAAAAAAAAAAAATCACACAGTTACAGGTACTACTCACTGAACCTGACTACTGCGATAAGCTGGCAATGCTGGAACAGAGCCGTAGCGCGTCGACCTCAGTCCAGATAATCGCTATCAGAGAAGGGTCACGCTGCATCTGTAAATACAACAACACACTTCTGCCATGGGAGGGAGCTGTGTCTCTCTTCCTTCCTTCACTGAAAAGGATTTTACAGGTAAGTTCTTACCAAAATCCGTCTTTCAGCTGCAGATGGAAGGAAGAGAGCCACAGTCATTACTAGTGGGACGTCCCAAAGCAGTCCAAAAATTAGGGTGGGAAAAAACCAAAATAGGCAGAAACCCAACAACCTAGATAAATGCACCACAGGCGCCAAATACAAGTTAACTAAAAACTTTAAATTACCGCTGCCTGCAGGACCCTACGTCCTAAGGCCGCATCAGCGGAAGCACTGACGTCCACCTTATAAAACTTTGTAAATGTGTGGACGAAACGCCAGGTCGCCGCTCGGCAGAGCTGAGCTGCCGAAGCCCTTGATGAAAGGCCCACGATGAAGTCACAGCCCTCGTGGAGCGAGCTCGAATCTTAATCGGGCAAGGTTCGCCATTAAGACGGTAAGCCTCCAAAATGAGCTATAGAGTCCTTGAAAACTCGTTGATCACGCCTACGACCTGCTGTAATCACAAACAGGGAATCTGACTTTCGAAAACCTTGAGTAATAGACAAAATAGAACTTCAAGACCCGCACTAAATCCAATTTGTGCAAGTTCCGTTCCTTTGCATTCCCTGGGCCCGGGCAAAGCGAGGGCAACACAATATCCTGGTTAACATGAAATTGCGATACCACCTTAGGTAGAAAATCGCCCCGTGTGCGAAGCACTACTCGTTCCGGGTAAAACTCCAGGAAAGGAGGCGAGCAGGAAAAAGCTGCCAACTCAGAAACCCTTCTTAAAGAGGTTACCGCCACTAAGAAGGTAACCTTCCAAGAAATTAAAGAAAGGCTAGCAGAACCCATAGGCTCAAAAGGTATATGCTGAAGAGCCTCCAAGACAAGGTTGAGCCGCCAAGGAGACACAGGCGCCTTCCGCAGTGGAAACTGACGGGTTACTCCGCGAAAAAAAAGGAACGTACGTCCCTACGCGAGGCGATAGCCTTCCGAAATAGCAAAGACAGGGCAGAAACCTGACCTTTCAGAGTGATAACTGCCAAACCTTTTGTCCAGCCCGTACTGTAGCAAAGCCAACAAATTGGGAATGGAAAAAAATCCTCGGATTCCTTGAAGAACCCAAAACCACGAAAAGACCAAGTCTTGTGATAAATCTTAGTAGTAGCCGGACCTCTGGCAGCTCGCAGAGTGGCAATGACTTCGGCTGAAAAACCTCTACGGGTCAAGGTTTCGGTCTCAAGAGCCACGTCATCAAACGCAGAGACTTCAAGTCCGGATGACGAACGGGCCCCTGGGTTAACAGGTCCGGGCGAGGAGGAAGTGGGAATGGCGGTGCCGCCAAAAACGACACCAGTGTCGAGAACCACGTCCTCCTTGGCCAATCCGGGGCTATCAACATAGCCGGAATTCTCTTCCAGTCTGATCCGACGCAGCACCAGAGGAAGTAAAGATATCGGCGGAAACACATAGACTAGCTCGAAATGGTCACACGGAGCCACCAGAGCAACCACCGCCACAGCCTTCGGGTCCTTGTACCTGGACATGAAGGTCGGTAGTTTGGCATTTGAACCTGGATGCCATCAAATCCACTTGGGGAGTTCCCCAACGGAAGCACAGCAGCGCAAAAATTTTCGGATGAAGACTCCATTCTCCAGGATCCATCTTCTCGCGACTGAGGAAGTCCGCCATGGTATTCTGGACTCCTGGAATGTGATCGCAGAGATGGCTGGAACCTTGGTCTCGGCCCATAGCAGGATCCGAGACACCTCCATCATGAGGCTGGAGCTCCTTGTCCCGCCTTGGTGGTTGATATACGCAACGCCGTCGCGTTGTCTGTCTGCACTCGGACTGGTAGACCGTTTAAAGGGACCGTCCAGTGTTGTAGGCAAAGGAAAAATTGCCCTCAACTCCAGGATGTTGATCGGTAGAACAGACTCTTCCGATGACCATACTCCCTGGATCCAAAGATCGTTCCAGACACCCCCCCAGCCCGTCAGGCTGGCATCGGTGGTTATGACCGACCACCTCGGAGGGAGGAAAGATTTCCCCAGGAATAACGCTCCTGGACGTAACCACCATCCTAGGGATTCTCGCACCCTGTGAGAGATGATGACGCTGCAATTCAGAGAAGCTTGCGATCGATCTCAACAACTCAGAATGAGCCTTTGGAGGGCCCTGGAATGAAATTGGGCAAACGGAAGTGCCTCCATGGACGTCAAACCCAGAAGGCGCATACACTTCCGAAAGGATATTGCTGCCGTAGACCTCATAATCTGTACATGTCGAAAGAGACATGCCTGCTTGTCTGGAGGAAGGGACACCACCGTCCGTACAGTGTCGAAATGCATTCCCAAAAACAGGATTGACTTCCAGAGACGACTTCTCCCAATTGACCAGCCACCCGAAATCCTCCAGGAGCTGAAGGGATAGATTGCGAGCCGTCCCCGCCTCCTCCTTTGAGGACGCCACAATCAGAAGGTCGTCCAGGTAGGGTAATCGTAACCCCCTGTCTTCGAAGAATTGCCATGAGGGGCGCTAGAATTTTTGTAAAAACTCTGGGCGCCGAGGCCAAGCCGAATGGCAGAGCCACAAACTGGCAATGGTCCTGACCTATGGCAAAACGAAGGAAGCGCCGGTGAGCCCTTCCGACGGGAACATGCAAATAAACGTCGCGAATGTCGATTGACCAAAAAGACGTTCTGCGACAGGGCTGCCACAACGGAGCGAAGCGACTCCATGCGGAATTTTCAGGATGTAAACATGCCGATTCAATCTTTGAAATCCAAAATAGGGCGAAATTTGTCCTCCTTTTTGGGGACCACAAAGAGGTTGGAATAAGAATCCTCTTCCCCGGTCCTCTGCGGAACCGGTATCACCACACCCTTCTGCAGAAGGGAATCGACCTCTCGTAGTAGAGCGGCAAATAGCTCGGCTCTGACGGAATGCGAGATTGGCAAAACCTGTCCGGGGGTCGAGAAAGAAACTCTATGAA